>PVKA01002098.1:0-71719 GCA_004027165.1 Ctenomys sociabilis
CACACACACACACACACACACACACACACACACACACACACACAACACATTTACAAGGATGCTTTTCCTGGTCATACATTCTGGCTATCACTGAACAGAGTGGGCTTACATGACCACCAGAAAATGCCGAGTTAACTCTTGTGTCACTGTACAATTGTTTTCTGTTTTTTCTTAGGTGTTTGTGAAAGGGACAGTGTGCACTTCATTTTCATCAGACCATGAAAATACTGGTCATTTGCAAAATGAATTTCTGAAAATGATGCCCTCTGACCCAGCAATGTTTGTTGCAGCAGAACTCTGGGTCAGCAAATTATGGATGGAATGTTCCTGTCATGTAGTCACACGGTTCCTTCCTTCTATACATTTCTCCCCCACAGTTTTCATTAATGGTGTCCCACTGTTGCAGGTTTCCTGGAGGAGGACAATGGCACCCTCTCTGGTCCTTGAAGAGCTAGTGCAATGAAAAGGGTGGCCTGGGAGATTAGGATTGTAAACAAATGTTGCTCAAATGACAAGTGTTGTAGCACTTATGGTAATAGCACAAGAAGGAACATTCCCTGCCATGTGTCCAGTGCTACTCTGAGAACAGGGATTTCACCATTCATTGCAAGAGAGGTTATTTTTGTGGAATTTTAATTTTTACTTCTCCCTTTTTTTCTGACGCTAAGATTTGAACCCAGGGCTTCACACATGCTAAGCAGGTGCTTAACCCCTGAGCTACAGCCCAGTTTTGTATTTTTCAAATTTTAAATGAATACTGTTGATGAACTATATAGTTCACTTACCTCACATACAATGAGATATGACCAGGTGAAAATGCTGAGTTAACTCTTGTGTCACTGTATGATTGTTTCTTATTTTTTCTCAGATGTTTGTGAACATCTGATGTTCTAATTCTCTTTTTAGTTGATGAACTAGTTCTCTGTTGGGTTGTTCAAGAAATTCCAAGTCCTCTTGTGAAACTCTGAGGCTAGAGTATGTACAGACACCAACTCATGTGTTTGAGTTTTAGATCCTAGTATTCCCAATTTTTCTATTTATAAGGAAATGTTTTGGGCTCTGTGCTCATCCACACACCTGTCCTGAAGGGTCATTGGACTGCATCTTAATGACAAAGCCTGAAGCCCCAGGCTCTTCATTTCATGTAGTGATTTAATGGTACAGGAGGAAATTATATGCACAAGTTTGTATGAAAGGACCAAATCTTTAATTTTGAAAATTAAGGTGTGCCCCATTCAAAATGCAAATTGAAATGATTGTTATATGTCCTGTTTACAGTATTGTGGGTTTGTTGCTACTATAAAGATAAATTGTCTGATTGAGAGTAAAGAGGTATTGTGTTTCTCAAATGTTCAAAGGACTGGGCGTAGTGACACACTTGCAATCCTAGCGTTTAGGAGATTGATCAATGAGAGTTCAAGACCAGCCTTCTTTTGGGGGCTACAAAAATGAACACAAGGCTGGCTTGAACTGCATAGTGAGACTATCCCAAAAAGAAAAATTGCTCAGATGATTTGCGTGCTATGAAACACATAATAACATGATACAGGCCAAACTGAGTTTCTGATAGAGCAGAGAAGTCCTTTCCCATTGAAACTGAGCTAGATAAGCCCAGTCTTGAATTTATAATCCTCCAGAATAGCTGAGTTTACAGCTCTCAGCCACTGTCTTGACTTCAAATCTGGGGTGATCATTCTGCATCAGTCTCCTAAATGCTGAAATTACAGGTGTTTTTCACCATGCCTGGGCTATTCATTTTTTTTCATGGAGTCCTGAGATTTTCTTGGTTGCTTCTATGCTGAAGAATGTAGCAGAATAAAATAAAATGTTGGGGCTGAGCCAGTTTATTATCTTTGTTGGGTGGAGAACAAAGAGATTTGCTTACTAAATGAGTGGTGTAAATTATGATACTAGATTTTTTAGCACCTGTGTAAGGGAAACCACCTCCCATGCACCTCAGGGACCATTGTTTGAACTGAAACTATTGTGTTCATTATAACAACATCTCCCTTTATTAGACTTTTAGTTATCAGTACTTCCTTGATTCAGTTTGTATTTGAGGAAAGTGTGCATTTCTTTAAAAATACTGTATTACTGTATAATTCAGTCTATACTGCTTCCAATTAGTCAAATTTATGGAAGGTGTTTCTGCAATTGACCTTCTTTTTGCAGTATTGTAGGTGGAACTGGGGACCTTGCACTTGCCAGGCAGGCACTTATGTAGCTGAGCTATCTCCCTGGCCCTTTAATTGACTATGAGACTAATGGCAGCTCTACTGTTAGAACAGGATATTTGTTTTACTTGTTAAAGTCTTAGCAGTCATTGTATCCTCTTATTTTACAAAGGAACAACAGCTAAAAAAATTGAAGTGTTTTTAATGTAAGAGGAATGCAAGCTGATAGCTAAGAATAAAGGGAAGTGATTGTATTTGGCACAGTTATTAATTTCAGAAATGTATTTGAATCTTCGCTGTATGCTTGAGTGTTATGCCAGTGCTTTGTGGGTACCCACAGTGACATTTAAGAAATGTAGATTCAGATCCTTCTTTTGCCAAATATAAATTGCTTCAAGCTTAAAGTATTTTTCTTAGTTGATCATAAAGGAATTTTTCACCATTTTCAGCAGTCACTGAACGTGCCTTCAGAGTTATGTTAAACTTTGAATTATGCACAGTTGTACACTTAATGATGTATGCTCTTCTTAGAGAAAGTATTGGTTGACCTACTGGTAGTTTTAAAGGAACTGTTAATTTCTTCTTGAAATATTTCAATCATGATAGTCCTTTTTTAAAATGAATAAAAGCTTTGATCATTAATTCTGTTAAGATACTAATAGCACATTTTACTTTAAGTGTAAAATATTGGAGATTTCTTCAAATATCACAAACTTAGTTCTCTGACTTGTATGGAGTCTGTCTTCTGAAGCAGTTGACTTTAAGCTCGTGTTCATTTTTAAACTATTTGTTGTAATGTTGACTTGGGCCTTCTCATCTCATGCTTTTTTATTTTCTGTTCCTAATATTTGTTTTCTTTTAATCAGTCAATATTGATCATTTTTCCCATTTAAAAAAAATAAGAGACCAACATGTTTTCATCAGCCCTCTAATTACTTTACTAATGGAAATCTGTTAGTCTCTCAAATATCAGGGATGCAGTTTTAAAAGGAACTGGTAACTGATTCTTGAACCATATGTCTTTAATTTTTAAAAATCTGGCAGGGCTTGGAACTTAAAATCATCATTTAATTCCTAGATTTAAAAAATTTAAGTATAAACATTATTTGCTTATTCTGTCCATATTTAGTTGTATTTCTGCAGTGATAATTGTTGTTACTTTTATAGCAGTTATTTAAGTAACAATAAATAGTATTTACTGAGTACTTACTTAGGACCTATTTTGAACACATTATGTGGGTTGATTCACTTAATGAACAGAAAAAAAAATAAAAAGAATGCATAATTTTTAAATCTTTTATTTGTTTGTTACAGGGTCTCACTATGCGGCCCTGACTTACAGTGATCCTCAGGCATTGGCTCAGCACATGTGGGGGCAGGGCCAGCACAGCATGTGGTGCCAGGAATTGAACCCAGGTCCTTGCACTTGCATAAGCATGTGTTTAACTTGCTGAGCTATCTCCTTGCATAATTATTTGTGTATCTGTGGTTTTCTTTTTAATTAATTTTTATTAAGATATAGCAATGAGACAGCTTCAAAACAGTTTAGTAGTGATTGAGTTGTTAGTTTAAATAATTAATACATTACATATTGTTGTCTTCATAGTGGCCATTCATAGTATATAAAATGCAGACATGATATCCTGTCCACAAATAATATTAGTACAAATCTTCTCGTTGAATTAAGAGAAAGTAGCTGTATATCTGTCTTAACTATTTTGTACATACAGATACAAACTGGTCCTTCATTTGCATCCCCTTATTTTATTTAGTTTTGTCAGAGATGGATATTCCATTGCCATTTAAATATTATAGGTGCAAAAAAAAATATTGGGCTGGGGAGATGGCTCAGTAGAATAAGTGCTTCCCTGGGAAGCATAAGGGTCTGAGTTCAATCCCTGGTTCTGCAAAAATAAATAAATAAATAAATAAATAAAAATATTGTTGGTGTATGAATTCAGCAAAATCTTCCAATGTCTGTGTTTTGAGACAGTGTCTCAGTTTATAGTTCAGGCTGGCTTTGACTCCAGGTGATACTCCTGCCTCAGCCTCCTGAATGTTGGGATTGCAGGTATGTGCTGCCATGCCTAGCTTTGGAATGAACTTTAAATGGCTCAAAGAATTTTAAAACCAAGGCTGTTGTAGTGATTGAGTGTTTAGCTTCCAGATAGCTGACGTAAAGCAAGACTCCCAACTGGTTATGCATTTTCCTTTTTATTTGATAAGAAAAAACATAACACTACTTCAGGCAAGTTATTTTCTTGGTCTTGCTAACTACAACGAATTTGTTATGGTAGGTTCTTCTATAAAAGTCATTAAACAAGGTAATAATTGATGTTGTCAATGTGATCTTACGTGATCATTTCTTCCACTGATTTTCCTTAAAGGTCCAAGAAAGAATGTTTGCGAAATTATGTCGTCAGGTCCATGGTGTTGTCTTGGAGCTTTAGGCTGTAAACAGTCAAACTTCACATCTTTAGTGCTAAGTGAGTCCTTTATGTGCATTCATCTATCTTGGCCTCTATGTCAGAGACCCTGTAAGTAGCTAGCAACACCATAATAACTGTAAATATTCCCCCCTGCATTTTGAGAAACTGGGAAAATGAGGACTGTGTGCTGAAGCCAATTGAAATCTTTCGTTTTCATTTGCTTTTTCTTTTTTTTTTTTTAAAGAGATCTTTTACAGTGCTGGAAACGGAATCCATGCCTCACAAGGCAAGTGCTCTATCACTGTGCCACATCTCCATTCCATGCTTTGTGACCTTAGAAATGAATTTATTTGGGAGATCCAGATAGCATTTTCTTCTGCTCTTTTCTCCCTTTTCCCTGCTTAATAATTCTCTCAAGACTTGTACCAGTGTCATTTGGCCTCCAGCAAATGTTTCATAGTAGGTTATATGCTTTCCAGTTGAAGAAATGGTATAAAAACAATAGTATAGTGTAACATCTGCATCCTTTGTATGTCATGGTGCAATCCCTATTCACATGCATTTGTTTTACCTGGTTTAAGTTGTCATCTATATGATGTAATATATCTGCTATTTTATTTTATTTTATTTTATTTTATTTTTTTTGTCTTTTCAAGACAGGGTCTCACTGCAGTTCAGGCTGGCCTTAAGCTCACTTTGTAGCTCAGGCTGGTCTCGAACTCACCAACAATCCTCCTGCCTCAGCCTCCCGAGTGCTGGGATTACAGGCATGCGCCACCACGCCCAGCTCTATATCTGCTATTTTAAACATAAAATTTTGAAAATGTTTGTGTGACCCTGTCAAGTACAGGGTCCTGAGTTTAAATCCCTGGTATTGCACAAAGAGAGAGAGTGAGAGAGAAAGAGAGAGAGAGAGAGAACACTTGTGTGAGTCTATGCAAACATTTCAAATGGATGAATGATATTCCCTTAAATCCATGTTCTATAGTTTTATTATTTAAGCCACATATTCATGGTTAGGTTATTGTGTGTGTGTGTGTGTGTGTGTGTGTGTGTGTGTGTGTGACTCAGCATGTAACTTAGGGTCTCATTGATCCTAGGCAAGCACTCTGTGCTCTACCACTGACCTACATTCTCAGCCCTTAGTTTGATTTTTTGGGGGGTTCTGGGCAGCTCATCCTGTCCTGGGGCAGGGCTGGTGTGGCATGTGGTGTTGGGGATTGAACTTTGGTATCCTGCATCTGCCCAAGCTTGCCTAAGCAGGTGCTTTAGACGACTGAGCTATCTCCCTAACCCACCTAGGTTTGGTTTTATACTAGAACACAAAAATAGTCATCTTCTTTTTTGTATATTAGGTTTCTATTAGATGAGTTCCTTGAGATCAATTTTGTTGGAGATGACTTTTTTACTTTCAGAGAATGTCGAAACAGAAAATGTCTCTGTACTGAAGGCCTAGTCTATGCATGCACAAGTACTTCTCCAGTAGGTGTGCAGGGAAGAAGGGAAGAAATCATAAGTTTAACCTAGGGAGTTAGCTCAAAGAGTTCAGGGGGTTTTTGGTTGTTTGCTTTGTTCTATTCCTTAGTATTTCCCACATTTACCCTCTTCAAGCTCTTGCCAGGAACCTGTATCTACTTTGGTTTCTAAAATTCCAGTGCAGTAGTATTCCCGAAATCCCAAAAGAAGCAGTGCCCTGGGGCGGGGAATATAAAGCCTTCAGGCCAGTACACTTAGCTGTTTGAGGGGGCAGGGCCTGTTCTTGTGGTTCTTCTGTCCTTTGATTGGAGAACAGTTTCCCACATGGCTGGACTGTCTCACTTGTAAAAACAAAACAAGGGAAGAAAACCCAAACAAGTCCCTTGCTAAAGTGTTTGTTCTCTGAGCAGAACTTCCTAGAAAGCAGTGACATTGTTTCTTAAAGGAGAGCCTCCTCATAACCTTGCCTTCGCCCTCCTCTTCCACCTTTTGACAAAGAAATGATTCTATGACTATTAGTTGTGAAATGGTTTAATTCAGTTTCCTATTCTTTATTGAAAATAACTGCGCTCTGCCCAGTGTCTGTGTTTGGTCAAAGGGCGTTTCCTGTGTCATTGGCTTCCACGGTTTGTCTGCTTTGAGCTTTGTGATCGGGAGGGTACAGTCTTGACTCTTAAATTGTGTGCCTCACTTTTATCTTTCAACAGGTCCTGGAAAGAAATCATCCAACGGTCTCTTTCCAGTGTCAGTTTTTGAAAGATCTGAGACTTGCTTTATTTTGACAGGTGGCTGGTGAAAGAGGTGCTTAAGGGTGGGGTAAAGGAGGAGGGGAAGAAGAGCAAATAGGGTAGCTGTTTCTTTGCCTTTCTGTCTGACAAACTGGGAGTGATTCTTTTTTTCTGCTTTCTTTTTCCTTACTGTGATCTTGGAAGAGAGGAGTTTGGCAATAAGGCCTGTGGTTGGAAGATAATTGTACACTTTTAGGATCATTTATGAATCTTGCAAGCCAAGGCACCCCTGCAGAAATGGATAAGGACATTCAAGATACACCTGTGGAGACTAATTTCCTATTATGAGGAAGAGGGATAAGCAGTTAAAAGTTTGGTGGCCTTGTCTGTAGGCATGGATAAGCTGCAGAGTCAAGCCGGTGTGGTCCCAGAGGTGCTGTGTTTTGGCAGCTTGCTTTGCATGGGCTGTGTTTTCTTTAGTTTATACCCCTTCTGTGGGTAGTCTTCTCTGCTGACTGCCTCGTAGATAAGCTGAGGCTTTACCACGCTGCAGCTGAACATAATTTCCCATCTTTTTAACCTTTGGTTTTTGGTGTCTTCCTTAGACTGTCACTTCTAGTATATACCCCTCTAATTTTTTTCTCCTATACCACTCTCCTTAACTTGTCACTCCACACTTCCCCTGATTCTCTATAATTGTAGCTGCCTGATGTTCACAGCCCCAAATTATACAATATTCCAGATAGTTTGCAGAAAAGTAGAAGAGTTTTTACTTTTTGGGTGTCATGTTCCCTGCATTTGTTTATGAAACAATTGTGGGGGGGTTGTTGTTGATTACAGTATATTTAATGAATTAAAGCCTGTTACTAATTAAGAATATGTAAGGTTCAAATCCATTTCAAGAATTAATCAAGAGAAACCGCTGAAGCTGTAACAATACAAAACCAAAAGGACTTGGGATGCAGGCAGTTGTTTTCAGACTCTTTTTCTTGTTATGGTCTTGTCTTGGCTTTACAAATGGCCTCTAGGGAGGAAAGGAAGTGCTCAGAAACGGTAGAGACAGAGCAGAAAGCAGTCCACATGGCCTTTTTGTGCTAGAACTGTTGTAACAAAGACTGCTTGCAAAGAGGGCCATCTGCTGAGGCAAGGAAGCATTCTGTCTTGAAGGGATGTTCATTACCATTTTTTTTTTAATTCACCATAACTTAAAAAGCCCTCACATTAGGGAAGGTGTTTTAGCAAGGCAATGCAGAGGGAGGGTAATGATAACCATGGTAATAAAATGATATTATAGATGGGTTTCTGGAGACTTGACAGTATACATAGCTTTTAACTCTCTTTTGACCTATACAGAAGTTCTAAGGTATTTTCTAATTTGATGTGACCAAATTTTAATGTTTATATTAGACGAGACCATTTATTGGTCTCTTAAGTGGACAAAAGCCATACTGTAAGCACATGCACATATTCCTGTGAGACAGGTGAAAGGACTTTGGGCTAGGGGGTCAGGACATTGGAAGGCTGGTTCCTACCCAGCCACTGTCCAGCTGGTGCATGTTGGGCATACAACTTGTCATCTCGTCAGGGCCTTGTTCCTGGTATTTATGAAATGGCACTGAACTCAGTTTTCATGAGGATCTTTTCCAGCCATGATATTCTTTGCGTCACCCCAACTGTGTTGAGAGCTGATGAGATGATCTGGAAACATAAGAGGAATATGAGGGAAACCTTTTGCTCATTGCATATGTATTCTTGCATACAATAAAACTTTGCAATGAGCAGTTCTGGCTAACTGACCTTCCTGAATGGTTTTTGTCTCCTTCCCTGCTGTCAGCTGTCATTCTGTGCTGCTGTTAGCATGCTGGCTTTTAGCAACTCCTGTCCCTCCTTGGCTGCTTCCCTTGTGGTCCTTAGAAGCGTAGCATTAAGCTCATCAAAACTCTGTGCCAAATAACAACCTAGTGGAGTGTGTGTGTATGGGCCAGGGGGTGCTCTCCTACAACTCCAGCCATAGATTTTAGCTGATCAGACTGGGCTTTTTTTCGGTTCTAGTTAGGTAATGTATCTCTCTGTCCCTGTTTGTCGAAAACAGGACATTAGTATAGTTAGTATGATAATTCATTAAGAAAACGATGCAAGGCAAGGAAGCACTTAGACTGCGAAGGGGGCTGATGAGGTAACATAGATGAGGTAATATATTTATGTGAGAAGAGGAAGCATTGTGTAAGTGGTCAAAACAAAGTATATGAAGTGAAGAGCTAGTCACTGAAGCATCCTGAGACAGCCAGAGTCACATCTGTAGCTTGGACATGAGAAAGCTTCCTTGGGATGTGTTTCTCTGCTTGAAGTTGGGGTACTGAACCCAGTGTGCTTGTTTGCTCATCTGGCTGGTACCTGGACTGTTGTATATGAACTTTGGAAAGACTGAGGAAACCCTATTCCCCTTGTCTCAGTGCCTAGCTTCAGAGCGCAAATTTGAACCTACTTACTTTTTTTTTCTAGAAAGTTAAATATCAAGGCATTAGCTTCCAGATGCACACACTTATTGCAAATTCACTTTAAGTTGTTGCTGCTGTTTTAACTCCAGCAGCAGTCATTGTGTTCAGAACAGTCTTTCAAGCCATCAGGCCAGGAGCAGTATATACCAGTCTGTGGTGCTGGCCATATGTATATTTTATGGCCATAACAGTTACTTTGGGTAGAGACCATGGGCTGCCCCCTCACCCTTCTACTTTTCCATCCATCCTACTCTTCACCTCATTCTCCATACTTTAATGTAACTTTAATGGACTACTCACCCTCTTAGAATGTCTGGCACTGTCTACCTTCCCCTGGGGCTTTTACCCACGTGTTTTCCCTTCTGCCTAATTTTGCTTCTCCCAGTTTATGCCAGTTAGAAATTCTGCTCTTTAATCCACCTTTTTAAAGCCAGTTTTCTCAGATAACCATGATGGGAAATCTCCTGCCCTGTACTAGCATTTTAGTGTGAGTGAAGAAATGGATGAATAATTTGATACTAGAATAGTGAACTGTTCATTCTTTTAAACTGTAAGCACTGAAATTCTTTTGTGTGTCCAACTAAGCACTAGTTACTAGGGCTCTAAAAATAAGCAAGATATGCTTAGTCCCAAGTCCTTAAGGATATAATATGTTAACCTTCTCTTAAAATTGGCTATTAGTTTTATTCACCCTCTTGAAGGTCATAAGCTCTTTGTCATATTTTGCTCAGTTTATAAACCTTCATCATGCCTTGCCTATAGTACAGAGCCTCAGTGAATGTTTAACTCGATTTGAAAAACTCTCCTTTTTCCATTAAAAGAAAGGAATGTACTTCTGGGACCAAAGCATCATCTTTGACGTAGTGCTTTGTTCTAACAACACTGGGGGCTTTGAAGCACATTCTTCCCTCTATATCAAGCAAACTAAAAACACAAAAGGTTAAGACTGATTCCTGGCAGGTATGGAACGGTCTTTCATTTTTGTAAAGCCTCAAAAGTAAGGATTTCTGCCCATTTGTGCTCCAGGTAAGTGCAAGTTCTAGCCTGCTGCCTATCTGATCATGGCCAGAATTGCTTTACCAACAAACCTATGAATGTACTAAAAGGATTTGATATTGTCTGTAACGTAGAACAGACCAGTGGATGACTTGTCCCAGGAGGAATAAGGCCTTTTAGTGGTTTTGTTTTGGTGTGCTTTTTTTTTTCCTGTTTTTTCTTTTTTTTTTCTTTCTTTCTTTCTTTCTTTCTTTCTTTCTTTCTTTCGCACAAGGGGTTGAACTCACATGCACAGAACTGCATCTCCAGCCCTTTTACTGATTCTTTAAATTTTGAAATAAATTTTACCAAGTAGGTACATTTCTCAGGCTGATCATGAATTTATGATCCTGCTGACCTAAAATGCTGGGATTAGAGGCATATACTGCCATGCTGGACTAAATAAGACCTTTTTTCTAACCACACTGAGTTGTTGAAGAAGATTATTTCAGGTCATCTAGTCCTTTTTTTTTTTTCTTGTCTTTTTGAGACAGGGTCTCACTATGCAGTTCAGGCTGGCCTTAAATTCACTTTGTAGCTCAGGCTGGTCTTGAACTCACAACAATCCTCCTGCCTCAGCCTCCTGAGTGCTGGGATTACAGGCATGCACCACCATGCCCGGCTCATCTAGTCCTTGAATGTTGGTCTGACATGAAAAAAAATATAGCTAGGGAATGATTTATATGGGGTGTAAGTAAACAACCCATGCTAAAGGCTGGGGAAGTTCCTTGCAAGGGAACACAACTCAAGCATTTGAGATCTAATGTATCACTGCTGCACTAGAGTTAGGAAAATCAGAAGCTATGACTTCACAAGTCTTGATGTGCTATGTGATGAATAATCAACAAACACTTTGAAGTATGATTATAAAATTAAATCTAGCTCTCATTTACAGGAAACCCTGCCTGTAGTACAAATTATAGACTTATTAGGATTGTCTGGCAGTGCTATCTAATTATTCCTAAACCTTTCAGGAAAGACTCTGAGAATAATATTTTAAATCCCTAAGTTATAATTCACTCACACGATGGAGATCTCATTTAATCTTTCGTGAATTTTTCTGTTTTTTCCATTTTCTTTCCTTTCCTTTGTTAAAAAATTTAACATTTATTCACCAGAACTATTTCAAGTTCTGTTTCCATTCTGCCAGACAGCTATAAATAGGAAGAAATTAATATCACTGCAAATTGCTTCAGGACAAACATTTGCAGCCTGTAATCGAAGCCCACTGCTGTCTTTCATGTAGCATTACTACACTAATAGGAAATACTGGAAACTGAAGTAGACCCTCTAAGCCCACCCCAAGGATAACTGTTGTCCTTCATCCTTACATTACATACACTTTGCTCGTGTGAATAAGGCTGCCATGCAATGGCCAAGTAGGATTTAGTGGACATATGTGAGAACAGAAGCCTGCCAGGGTACAGCAGACTATTAAGTCAGTACAAATTTAAGCAGCCAACTAACTGGCTATTCCTCCTCTATACTGTGGAAACTCCGGCTTCTGGTGAAACCAACATGCTGGGTGGCACAGTCTCCAGATTTAACCCTCAGAAGGACTCAAGATTTGGCTGCTCCTTCCTTTATGTATTAAGACAGAATCTGGTGTATAACAGCCATGGGAATTAGCTTGGGTTCGAAAAGCACCAGGTGGATTAACATGTGGATTATTTTTTCAGAAATCTAATTCTGCATAAAATTGGCTCTAGTCTCAAAAACAAACTTAAATGGACTAGAAACTGGGGGGTGGGGTGGGAGTCCTTTGTATTCAGAGAATAGGTACTTTTACTTGAAGTGTGTCAGAGGGAATTAGGACCATTAGAGCTTTAACAGCACTGCCAGTTATTGAGCTGGTCCTTAAAACAAGGGAGGCGAGGGGGGATCTGAATAGACAAATCTCTGACTTAATAGCCACCTCTCAGGTTGTTCTTTAGTCTGAGAATATGCACCTGGCTCTCATTTTCATTAATGTCATTAGGAGCTACATATCGCTTATAATACAGGATCATCAAGGTCTTTATTACCATTGCTGAAAGGGAATAAAATCATGTTTCTTTCATTCTCTGAGATGTTGTGTGTTTAAGATTAAGCCTTGCACTATGCCCAATTACTTTGCAGATAGTTTCTTGATAATGTGCCTAGAGTAATTTTAATTTAAACAAGCAAATATGTATTCTTTGTTTAAGCACTTTTTCTATTTCATTTGTGTCCCCGGTAGAACAATATGAGAAAACTGCTCAGAGTTTAAAAAAAGGGGATTAAATGGACTCTAGTGTAGTTACCCTTATTTAAGAGGCTCTCTGCCATTTAGGACCCCCACATCAGAAAGCTGCTACACACAAAAGTAGTAGCATTTTCTGCAGAGTCTAAACCCCAGACTTAGGCCCATGTTATGGGTTATATTTAGATTTTCCCCAAAAACCTCATGCACTTGTAGGTGGGGCATTGGCGAGGTGGCTGGATCATGTGTATGGCACTAGATTAGTCCACTGATGGGTTTATGGGTGGATGTGGTATTAGGAGGTGAAGTCTTGTGGGACGAGATGGCTCACTGAGGGTGGAAGGATAAATCGCCTCCTGCTGTCTTGATCCTGCTTTGCTTCATGCCTGAACTATTTTTCCTCTGCTATGACCCTCTGTCATGCTACCCTGACTTGGAGCCAGCTGACTGTGGACTAAAACCTCTATAAATAAGCCAAAATAAACCTTTTTTCCTTTCACTTGTGAGTGTTGGACCAAAAAGTAACGAAGACAGATTTTTGGTATCAGACAAGTAGGGACATGGCTGGGATGCTACCTGACCATGTGGTACAGAAGCCTTTGGAATTGGCTTATGAGAGGAGTTTAGAAAGGTTTGGTGATGCTAAAGAAGCAGCCCTGGAATGCTGTATACTGAGCATACAGAGAGATTCTGGGCACAACTCAGAAGACCATGTTGTTGACTCCAGTGTAGCCAGAAAGGGCCAAACTTTAGAGGTTTCACTTGAGAAGAAGGATTCCAGTGACAGTTGGACTCCAGTCTATGTGTGTTAGAGACTGCCAGAAAATTTGTCTGTGTTTTGCTCATGTCCTGAGACTTTGCAAGAC
The DNA here is from genome assembly GCA_004027165.1 of Ctenomys sociabilis. NCBI lineage: Eukaryota > Metazoa > Chordata > Mammalia > Rodentia > Ctenomyidae > Ctenomys > Ctenomys sociabilis. Next base: position 13,428 of record PVKA01002098.1, read on the forward strand.
ACTTAGATTAAGCGTATCAGATTGATAATTTCAAGGAAGCCTAATGTTGAATCAGTGGCATGGCTATTGTTTGGGATTTTGTCTAGCTCTACTTTGAGAATGAAGAGCAGAAGGATTTAAAAAGTTTTGAGTTTGGCCAGAAAGGAAGTTCCAGTAAAATTGGGGGTTCCAAGAGGGAACAGAGAAGAAAGACCTTGGTTACTCAAAAGATTAGTATTGAAAAGCCAAGTAATTTAGAATAGGACAATAGACAAGATGACTAGAGGGCACCTCACAAACACCAGTAGGACACCACTCTTTGCAGGCTCAAAATAACAAAGGTGAAAGACTTTGCTTTGGCAAGAGAGCTCCTAGGGAATAAGAACTGATTTCCAGAATTCAGCTCACCATGCCCAGCCAGCCAGACACTCAGAGGCTTCTGCAACTATCTGAAAGATGGAAAAGGGCTGAGCTACTGATCCAGCTGGCAATAGACCTTGATGTCATATACCCAGTGCTGGTGTTGAATGCAAGAAGTGGTGTGTCAGGAAGAATTCTACCCAGCCTTCAGAAAAAGGTGTCTGGTGTGTGGAGCTGTGCATATAAGGCTGAACATGCAATGGAGTCCCAGAATCTTAAGCCAGGAATAGAATGTAGATCATCTGAGGAAAGCCGCAGGTGTGAGCAGAGCTAGCCCATGTGAGAAGCCATGATGGTTGCCACCACTGGTAATGCTATACAGGCAAGGCCATCCAAGCCCTTTGAAGTTCACTTTTTTTTTTTTTTTTTTTTTTTGGTCACATATTGCCCTGGATGCTAAATACGGAATTAATGGGATTTAATATTTGCCTTCTGGATTTGGACTTGTGGTGGTCTCATTTCTTTCTATCCCATTTCTACCTTTTAGAATGGAAATTTTTGTCTTATACCATTGTATGTTGGAAATATTTAACTTTTCATTTGTAGACTGTCTTACAGCTAAGAATTTTCCTTATATCTCAGAGGAGACTTTGTACTGAGACTTTTTTTTTTCAAAATTTGGTATAGGGTTTCACTATGCAGTTAAGAATTATAGTAATCCTCCTGTTTTAAGCCTCCTAGTGCTGGAATTGCAAGTATGCACCACCAGGCCTGGTTTCGGGGCTAGCAGGACATATAGTTCCTGGAATGAAACCCAAGTCTTGTGCTTGCCTACACAGGTGCTTAGACTGCTGAGCTATTTCCGTGGCCTTTATACATGGACTTTTAAGAACTCCTAGAGATAGACTAAATGCATTTTGCATAAAAAGATGTGTTTGAGACTTTTGTGGGGCAGGAGTAGAATGTTATAGTTTATATCTACATGTCTGCCTAAAGAGTCATGCTTTCATAGGTGAGGCTTTGGGAGGTGACTGGGTCGTGGTGTGTGATCCAGGGATGAGATTACAGCTGGGTGTGACGTTGGGAGGTGAAGCCTGGTGGAGTTAGTTCACTGGGAGAACGGCCTGGAAGTGTATATATATATCTCTCCCCTCGATCTGTCACTGCTTCCTACCTGCCATGCCATGGGCACTTTCACCTCTGCCATACCCCTATGCCACGCTGCCCTGCCCTTAGTCAGCAGACTATAGAATGAAACCACTATAAACTGAGCCAAAATAAACCTTTCCTTTTGTAATTTGTAGGTGTTGGATATTTTGTCTAAGCTATGAGAAAGTTAATAAGACATCTTGAACCTTAGTTTTGGCTGCCTTTGGTGACTTGACAATAGAAAGAGCTCAACAGATGACCAGCATTATAACTAGTCCTGAGGTATGTGTTCTGGGTTTTAACTACTACTAGAATGTTTGTTCTTGGTGAAGCTCAGGGCTAGGAACTTTGTAAATACTTTTTTAATGAATTTTTTTTACCACCTTTATAAGTATCTTGGAGAGATGAATATTTTCAAGTTTTTTCTTCTTTTTGGTGGAGTGTTGAATATTGAACCTAGAGCCTCACTCATAGAAGGCACTCACTCTATAGCCAAGCTGCATGAGTCCAGCCCATGTCTTCATTTTTCTGATCAGAAATTGAGTGTTCTGTAACTGTAAAATACGATAATGCCTTCAAGGGTTATGCTGAAGACAAAAGAAGATGATAATACATGTGAAGATGCTTTAAGCAGCAAGAAGATGAGGTACTGGGTTGTTATTGCAGTTACTTCAAATTATAAATACTTTCAAATAAAAGTCAAAACCAGATTTGCTGGCTGGGCATGATGGCACAGGTATGTAGTCCCAGCACTGTGGGAGGCTGAAACAAGAGGACTGTAAGTTCATGCTGAGCCTGGACAACTTAGTGACTTGATGAGATCATGTCTCAAAATAAATGTAAAAAAGACTGGGGATGTAGCTTAGTGAAGGGGCCCTGGGTTCGATCCCCAGTGCCACAAACAAGCAACAACAAATTTGCCAGCTGTTTCAACAGTTCCTGATATTTAAACACCCACATCCTCTGGTATTTTTTTCTTTTTTAAAAAACATAATTAGTACAGGGTCTATAGGATCTTGCTATACAGATCAGACTTAGCGATCCTCCTGTTTTCTGCCTTCCAAGTGCTGGAAATACAGATGTGAGCCACCATGCCCAGGCTCAGTCACCACCTCAGTGCATCCTGGGGGCAGGACCAGCATGGCACCCCCCCTTTGTGGCATCTGCCTAAGCAGGCACATTAATCTGCTGGGCTATTTTCTGGTACTTCTGATATTCTTTATAGGACCACCTAGATGACAAGCACTTTCATGGTCCTTCCCCCTCCTTACACCTCATAGTCATAAACATTGGCTTGAAGAGTATGACTCAAAAATGTCACTGCAGGTCACCCTGTCTGCAACCTTAGACAACTGAATGCTTGAACTAAATGTTCTACTACAAGTCATAAGGGATTCATTCCTGTAAAACAGGAAGTGCTGTACATAAATGCACTTATTTTATTTACCCATCACTGGAAAAGTGCGTGGAAGGTTAAGGAGCTAATCGTAGATTCTTGGAAGTTTCAGTTGCCTGAATTGAGATGCATTTTCATGTTTTTATGCAAATATGTGTTCAGTATGAGTTTTAACTTTGCTTTTCTGGCCCTGACTTGTGGCCTGTGAGAATTCCAGCAAGCTTCTGGAGTACGTGGGGTATGTAGCTCCTCACTGGCAGTACTATTTCCCAACAGGAAAACAAAGGACCTCAGTTTTTCAGCCAAGTATAACTTGACAACTAGCTCACATGTGCTTGCTGTTTTGGTGGGAACTGGTGGCAGGTTACCAAGGGGATGCTGGCCAGTAAGAGATTTGCAGGGAGCATGTAGGGATAATTAGGTCCAAGGTTCAAGATCTGTGATGGTAGCTTCTCAGGGTTCCTGCTTACTGTTAAGGTCTTTAATGATAACCTTGGGAGAGTTGCCTGACTCTCCAAGGTCTGTGCTTATACCTGCACTTCTATAGCCCGAGATCTGGAGCCTCCCAGAAATGCTTCACTGAAAGGCTTTTCATTAACCAAGGTCAGTGCCCAGTATCTGCTTTTGGCTGGGACTCCCACTCCTACCAGGTAATTGTGCATCCTTATGTAACCTTTTAAACTGAAGACCTGGACATATATAGTAGCTCTGAAGTTCCTCACCTCCTCTTTCCTCTTTCAAAGTTAGAACTTTGAGATCTTCAGGAACACCCCCTACTCCCTTTTTTTTTTTTTTTTTTTTAAAGAAATGACTTTATTGCAGATTTTAGCAACACAGTATGGCCCGTCTCCTTTCTTTGGTTGAAGAATGTAGCTTCATTTGACAGAAGTCCTTGAGACTCTATTAACTTTTGAAAAATCAATAGCACTATTCCTACTAGGAGGAAAGAAAAACACAAAGATTGTGTGTCTCTTTTTGTACAAAAGGGTCAGAATTGTCAGAATTAGTTAAGTCTTTCCCATTTTTATCTTGTGCATGACCATTTGCTCTGGGTAGTGGGGATTGTGTAGTTCATTTAAATACATTAAAGTTCATTTCTCTGCTTCATTTTCAGTTCTCTGAAGAAAATTCTTGTATTGCCTTGTTACAATAATAAGCATAAGTGATTTTGAAAAGGCTTTTGAACTCTAAGAGTTACTCTTAATAATTTTAATAGACTTTACTTTTTAGAGCAGTTTTAGGTTCACAGCAAAATTGAGCCAACAAGTACAGAGAGTTCCCATAAATACCTTACCCCCACACTTACACAGCCTCCTCTGCTTCAGTGTCCTACACTAGAGCAGGACATTTTGTTCCATTTAAGGAACCTGTACTAACACATTGTCATTACCCAAAAAGTTTCTGTGAGAGTTTCTTCTCAGTGGTGTATATTTTATGGATTTGAACAAACACATAACATGAATCCACAGTTACACTGTCATCTAAATTATTTTCACTGCCTTAAAAATCTTACATGCACTGCCTGTTCATTCCGCTCTTCACCCTGGTAGGTCGTCTTTTTTACTGGTTCTATAGTTTTGCCTTTTCCAGAATATAATATTGTTGGAATAATACAGTTTATAGCCTTTACAGATTGGTTTCTTTTATTTGATATTATGTGGTGAAAATTTATCCATATCTTGCCATGGCTTGATAACACTTTACTCTTTGTTTCCTTTTTTTAAGGTATTGAGGATTAAACCTAGAATTACTACCATTTAGCCATATCCTCTGTCATTTTTCTGGTTTTATATAGAGATAGGGTCTTACCAGTTTAATAAGTTGCCCAGGATTGCCTAAAATTTGCTACCCAATTGCTTCAGTCTCACTGCATACTGAAATTAGAAATCTGTACTACTATGCCCAGCTTGCTCATTTCTTTTTAGTGCCTAGTAATATTCCACTGCATGTACCACAATTGTTTTTTTTTATTTGTGTTTTATTGAAGTACAAATATCATTGAGACAGTTTTAAGATACCTTGACAAGATGGATTTGATAAATTAATACATTGCAAACTGTTTTCATAATGTTTTGGTATCATAGAAGGTGCATACATGATATTATACTTACAGACATTATAGCATATATCTCTTATCAGGAAATTAAGACAGTGTAGCTGTTTGCGTATCTTAGTTTTTATACCTGAATTACACCAAAGATTCAATAATTAATTCTTTCTATCTTGTTATTTTCCTAGTGGTTGTCCATAGTACTAGAAGCCGACATAATATTCTGTCAAACCACCATTAGTGCAAATCTTGCCTCTCATAGGATTATGTAGAAGCACAGTGTTATCTATCCCCACTGTACTGTCTATACACACACATTGTGATTCTTCCTTTCTATACCCCTTCCTTTGTCTACACCTGTCAGAGATAGGCACTCCATTGTCATTTAATGAACTTAGGTGCTTGAACTCAACAATACAATCCAACACAGTCCAGCATTCCGCTACAATAGTGAGTTATCCGAAGAAGTTGTCGCATTTACACCTCAACTTATTATTATGTCCCTATGGTGTATACTTCATTTTTATACTTTTCTGCTGCATGGTTAAGACCTAGATAGAGCAAGACTTATATACCAACACATATACTTTATGTTTCTTATGCGGTCAGTGAAGTCCCCTCAGGGTTTATCTTGTAGTCCTGTACATTATTCTGTAGATCTTTTGTCTGTGTCATCCATGTGGATGAGTCACGGCCAATGCTTGACCAGTTTGCTCTCTGTGAGAGCTTGAGAGAAAGGTTTCTCTTCATGTGACTCTCCCCAGGCACACTATAGAACTTCAATTTCTTTCCTCTGTGGCTCCATAATCTCCTTGTTCAGAAAATTTGGAGCTCACCTGAGTTTCTTGATGTTGCAGTACAGGTTCTCCTATGTCCTGAGTCTTTGCTGACCTTGAAAGGCTAGAGCCAAAATGTTATGTACCACAATTTATGTATCCATTTTCCTGGTGGGGGACATCTTGATTGCTTCCGAGCTTTTTTATTTTATTTTATTTTATTTTATTTCATTTTATTTTATTTTATTTTATTTTTGGTGAATACCAAGGCACATACTTGCTGGATTGTATGGTATGAATATGCTTAGCGTGAAAGAAAGTGCCAACATCTTTAGAAGTGGCTGTATCATTTGGCATTCCCATCAGCCATGAGAGTTCTTGTTGCTGCATACTTCTCAGGATTTGGTATTGACATATTTCATTTTATTGTGTTGTATTTTAGGGCAGGATCTACAGGGTCTCACTATGTAGATCAGACTTGTAAGGGTCCACCTGTGGGACAGCTTCCCAGGAGCCGGAATCACAGGTGTGTGTCACCACGCCCAGTCTCAGTCCCTGTCTCAGCACGCCCCAGGGGTGGGGATGGCTTGGAGCACCAGGGATGGAACCCTGGCTGCTGCATCTGCCTAAGCAGGCACTTTAATCTGCTGAGCTATTTGGCCAGCCCCATATTTGGATCATTTTAATAGGTATGTAGTGCTGTCTCATTGCTTTAATTTGTAATTCCTTAAAAGCAAATGATATCACAAGCTGGGTGTGGTGGTACACACTTGTAATCCCAGCACGTGGGACTCTGAGGCAGGAAGATCATCAAGTTTAAGACCAGCCTAGGGGCTGAGGAGAGATAGTTCAGTAGAATAAGCACTTGCCTGGCCAGTGCTGGGTCCTGAGTTCAATCCCTGGTACCACAAAAAGAAAAAAAAAGATATCAAACAACTTTTTACATGTCTAGATAGCACTGTTTCTTTGGTGAAGTATATGCTTGAACTTTCTGGGTTTTTTAAATACTTATTTTCTATTCTTTTTTTGATACAGAGTTTTGGACTTGTAGTGATTCTCCTGTCTCAGCCTCCCCAGTGCTGGGATTATAGGTGTGCACTATGACACCTGATTCTGGGGCCCACATTGCATTCCTTGGTTTCCAGGGCTAACATAGTCTTTTGCAGTTCCAGGGCTCAAATTCGGAACTTTGTGCTTGCCAGGCAGGCACTTATGCTATCTCTGCAGGCCTGGACTTTCTGTTTTGTGATGATTGGTCTGTTTTGTTTATTTTCTTAGTGAAAAATAAATACATTTGCATCCTATGATGATTATAAATTTTGCCTCTAGTAACTGATAACTGGTCTTGTTTTGTTTATGTTTTTGGTGGTGAGGGCTAAAGCTAGGAGGCTAGCACCTCAGGGCCTTTGCACTGAGCTATGTCCCTCGCCCTAATTTATTTTTTATTTAGAGAGAGGCTCTCACTAAACGAGACTGGAAATTGCAGCCCTCCAACATTAGCTTCCCCATAGTGCTAGGATTATGAGTATGTACCACCAAGCCCGGCTGACACTTTGATTTTTGTTTTCTATCCCGTTTAGAAATGTAAGGTTCAACTAGAAATGTGCCTGGTATATGTTCCCTTGGGGTTACTGAATAATGCAGTCACATGATTCTTGTGAAAGAGTATGTAAAAAGAGCAACCAAGTAAGAGTGTCTGCCTATTAAGCTACTAAATATACAAACCTGGTAGCAAGTGCAGTCAGTTTTGCTATGTAGTACATGTTTATTACTGAAAATGGGGGGGCTGCAACTTGCAGCTCAGTCGTAGGCCTCAGGTTTAGTCTGCCACCCCACACCCCCACACACTTTCTCCCTCTCATGTCCTTTTTTCTCTCTCTCATTACAACCTATGAAGTATTGTACAGTAAAAACAGCTTAGGGAAGAATTGAGGTTAGGGCACAACATTAAAAATCTTTGGCATTAACACAGAAAAAAGGAACTTTAAAGATGAGATGTGCATGGCATGGAACCAGCTAACTGGTTAAGAGATATACAGAACTACTGTAATAACTGTGATGTGTTACCCTGAAGACATGTGAAATTTCTGTAGACATGGGCACTGGAAATGTGGCAGCCGGTGAGTTACTGTGAGTCAGCAGAAGGAGTATTCCCTTAAATCAAATCACATGGATAAGTGTGATGCTAGCTGGGACAGGTGTAGCTGCACAGTGAATGGGGGAGCTGGTGGATGTTTGATGTTTGTGTTTTGTGCGTTCCTGCATGGTTTAGTATAGCTAGTTGCAGTTTTCTGCATTCACCTCATGTTGCTCTCAGACGAAATCATACATAAGGAAACGTGAAATTTGCATCATGCTCAAATTGTTTCCAATATATCAGTGGAATTCAAGCAAATTCACATTTTCCAAATAAATGTTACAGCATCATGAACTGTAATTAGTGTCTTTTATCTCCTGTTTAACTGTATGTACTTTGCTCAGTAGCTGCTTACGGATGATTGTCTGTGTACAGTTTGCTCAGAATTGGTAGTATTTAGGGCCCACTGCCCACTGGGTTCTTTTTATCAACTACCTATTCCTGTATCCTGGGCCTCTTGTGCTGCTTGGGAGGGTCAGTCAGCCTGCAAGGAATAGACTGCTTTTACATTGAGGAAGGAGTGTTCGGTTGTTAAGAACTATCTATTGCTTACTCAAAATTGCTCGTTTTGTACATACATTGGCCAGCACTGCACAGCAGAAGGCTTCTGTGTCGCCAGTCTAACTAGGGGTGGCTAGATACTTGAACCCCCAAATTGACTGTCTTCATAAAGTACTTAAAATTGTGTTGGCATCTGGGTTTTTGTCTGCTCACCAGCATAGGTCTTGGGAGGACTGTATCCAGTTGTCTGCACTGCCTTTTTGTGTACTCTGCCCCTTATAATCATCATCTCTTGCTGGGGGACCATTCAGTCATGTCAAAGACATGTTTTCAAAGGGAGCACAATACCTTTGAAGGGAATTGAGTTTCAAAAATAGATGTGAAAGTGACATTGCATATAAATATATATGTGTGTGTGTGTGTGTGTGCTCCAACAGCAAGAAAATGCTGCTCTTCTCTTCTAAGAAACAAATACCTTATTTTCATGTTTTATAAGATTATTTTTAGCATAGAGGGAGAGATTCTTAAAATGAAAATGCTTTGTTCTATGTATATCATTTGCTATGTCCCCCATCACTAAAGATACTTTGTGTTCAGAGTGGCTTTATTATTCTTGGAAAGCTTTAGATTTTTCTGTACATTAAGGGGGATAGATACTTAGCTTTGTGAATTTTTGCTACCCAAGAGCTGCATCAAGTTTATCAGACTGCTGTGATGTTTCAGCGGTGTGACTCAGGAGTTAGGACCTGATGCTTTAAAAGACTTTTAGAATGAAACTTAGGACTCCCCAAATTCCAGCTTGAAGCAGTCCAGTGTCCATGGTTGCCTCGATTGCTGTGCCCTTGCCATTAAGGACCATTGTAGAAAGAAGTCTCTAGATGGGCAGTGGTTGAGTCTTAGCTCACGAATTTTTGTCTTTTTGAGCATCCCCTATGTGCCAGCACTGTGGTTTTCATGAATTATATCCCTCAACCCTCACAAATCCTTGCGGATAACTCAGTTCCTGCTTCTTTCCTTGCACTTGCACAGAATCAATCTGTGTGATTTGAACCCAGGTCTTTGAAATCTGCTTTTAAATTGAAATAAAATTATATAACACAAAATGCATCATTTAAACCAGTTTAGCATAATTCATTGGCATTCAGTACGTTCCTAACTGTATGATCACAACACTATGAGCCTTTGAGAACTTTATCACTTCAAAAGTTGAACTTTGCACCTGTGAATACACACCTTGTTCTCCCTTTTCCCTGGACCCTGGCAATGACTAACCAGCTTTCTGTCTCTCAGGATTTACCTATTCTGGATGTTTCATAAAATTGGAATCATTTAATGTGTGAATTTTTGTGTTCGGCTCCTTTTTTTTTTTTTTTTTTTTTTTTTTTTTTTTTTTTTTTTTTTTTTTGGCAGAACTGGGGATTGAACTCAGGCCCTTGCACCTGCCAGGGAAGTGCTTATTCCACTGACCCATCTCCCCAGCTCCTTTGGCTCCTTTCATTTCACATTTTTTTTGTAGACTTATGCCCACTGTGGCATCTTTCAGCACTTTATTTTTTTCACAGCCAAATAACACTCCATCATAAGGTCCTACCACAGTTTTATCATCCATTCTTCTACTCATGGGCACTTAAGTAACTACTACTATTTGGTTCTTGTGAATAATGCTGCTAGGGATATTTATGTGCATGTTCATGTTTGAACAATTATTTTCTTTTTTAAATAATTTTATTGAGGAACAACTAGCAATGAGACAGTTTCAAAGCCAGTTAGTAGGATAGTTTCAATAATTAATACATTGCATATTATCTTCATAGTGGTTATTCATAGTACAAGATGCAGACATGATATTCTGTCCACAAGCACTATTAGAACAAATTTTTCTATTCATTGAATTAAGAGAATGTAGTTGTATATCTATCCTAACAATTTTGGCTATACAGATACAAAATGGTCCTTCACTTATATCCCCTTTTTCGTTTAGTTTTGTCAGAAAGGGTATTCCATTGTAATTTAAATATTGTAAATGCATGAATTCAGCAAAATATTCCAATAGTCCAGTAGTCCACAATAGTAGTGTGCTATGCACAGGACTGGCAGTGTCCAAATTTGGTGACTTGGTCCTTCCACAGCTCAGCATATTAATATGGCTTCACTTTTTATACTTCATTTTTATACTTTTCTGCTGGATAGCTAAGAACAAGATAAGGCAAGACCTATATAACAAGAAATGTAACTTTTGTATTTGACAAGGTCAATCAAATCCCCTCAGGATTTATCCTGTAACTCTGTACTGCAGTTTGTAGATCCTTTGTCAGTGTCAGCCACGTGGATGAGTCATGGCCATTGCCTGACCAATTTGTTCTCTGTGAAAGCCTGAGAGAATGTTTTCTCTTGATGTAACTCTCCTTAGGTACCTGTACATCATTGATCACTTTCCTCTGTGGCTCCATTATCTCCTTGATCAGAAAATTTGGGACATAACTGAGTTACAGGATGTTACAATACAGGTTCTCATGTGTCCTGAGTCTTCACTGAACATGAAAGGCTAGGGCCAAAATGAGCAATTATTTTCAATTTTTTTAAGAAATATTCCTAAGAGGACTGGTGAAATAGCTCAGCACACTAAGTGTCTGCTTAGTCAAGCACAGGGACCGGGGTTCGATCCCCGGCACCACATGCCATTCTGGCCCTGCCCTAAGGTGCGCAGAGCTAGCCACCAAGTCTGGGTGTGGTAGCCCATGCTTATTATCCCTGTTCTAAGGTGGCTGAGACAGGAGGATCACTATGAGTGAGTTGCATGGTGAGACCCTCTACCAAATACATAAAAAAGAAATATTCCTAAGAGTAAACTTTTCATGTCTGTGGTAATTGATGAGTAACCCTTTGAGGAACTGACAAAGTGTTTTCCACAAGTGGCTATACTATTTGAAATTCTCAGTATGAGGTGAACAAAGGTCTCTCTGATTCCGCAAGTTGTGTTTAATTTGTCTGCTCAGACGATCTCCCACAAATTCCTGCAAGGCTCCACTAACCCCTACCGAGCCTCAACTCCAGCCAGCAACAGAATGGTGTCATGGTGTCTCCCACTGCACGGGGCAGTTGTTGGTAACGTCTTTTTTACTTAGGGAAAGAACAAATACTAAGGCTTTGTTAATGGATGGCCTTCTCCTCTTCGGCACATGGTTGCCCACAGCGTAAGTTGTATAGTATAAATTAAATGATTCCAATCCTATGAAATGTCTAGAGCAGGCATTATGTGGAAGGGATATCTATGGAAAAGGGAAGTAGGGTCAGTGGTTGAATGGGATTTAGGGCATGATGAATAAAGTGTGGGGCTTCCTCTTGGGGTAATAAAAATGGCCTAAATTGGTTGTGGGGAATATGCAAATAGCTCTGAATACACTAAAGCCATTGCATGGTATACTGTTCTTGGAAGGCGTGAATTATAAGGGATCTGGATAAAATATGAAAGGTATAGATTAGTGGCACTAGATTCTCAGTGCCACTTCTTAAGTGTTCTTTAGTGATAGTGTTCTGTGTACTAAAGGGGGGGGGGTAAAATAATAATTCACCTACCTCCTAAAACTGCGGCAATCAAAGAGCTAATGCAGATAATTTAGTGCCTAGCATGGTGCCTGGCATAAAATAAGGGTTCAGTGCATGCTACTACCTATTAATATTAGCATCATAAAATATTTTTTGAAGTTCCAAGTGATAGTGTGTTCATGGTAGGCCAGCAAAGGCAGGAAAGAGGTAGAATTTAAGTTCTTAGTTTAACCCTGCAGCCAAGGGAAATGAGCAATACAGGACAATGTAATGAGGCAATAATTTGGATAGTAATAGGAGATGAGGTCATATGGGAAGGGGTGTTGGCTACACCTTAGGGCTAGCAAAAGAATATTGGTGCTGATGTGGAAGAGGAAATTGTATTAAAATGCTTGCTCTCCTTTCAGTGACAACAGATGTTGAGAGAGGTCTTGAGCTCTGGACTCCAGGGCCTCTCTGATCCCTTGAGAGCCTCTCTGGTTCCTTTGGCAGTCATGATCCCACAGTTGGTGGAACCCTGGTGCAGACTGGCTTCTTTGTATGCGTTCTCTCTTTCCCTTATGCCTCCTATCTGCCAAGACTTTTGAGGTAGTTGCTTATTAAAGTAAAGAAGCGAATAGCTTCCTAGGGGAAATGTAGAAGAAGGCTGGGATGGGATGGAAGGCAGTTTTCTAAGAGTCAAAGATCTGTGAGTAAATAAAATGCTGCACTCTTCAGCTGCCCACTTGCAGTCAGGTTGAGGGCTTTGTAGGAAAAGCAGCCACCACTGTCTCCATCTAGTGCCTCTTACTCAGTGTCCTGGGCCTGGGGTGGGGACCAGAAGACACTTCCAGAGAATTAGTTTGCAAGTGGTTGGCACTGTAGACCAAGTGCCCAACATGGCTCATAGTTTATTTTCAGAGTACATTACTACCATCTCTGTGCCTCCTTTCAGTAACTCAGTGCGGTGGACAGACTGATTGTGTTGAACAGCTGTGTAAACGCAGAGCTACCAGCATGTTAAGTCATTTGTCGCCCGGAGAATCGTCAACGCTAACGCCTGCGCTTGCAGGGCTGTGCGTGTCGGCCTCCGTCATGGAGGCGGGAACACTTATGCCAGCTGAAACTCTGCTCGTGAGCACACACATACAGACACACATGCCTGGGCAGTTCTGCCAGGTAGGGCAATTGCACTGAGTATGAAACTCCATTGGCAAGGTCTCGGGAGCAGAGAGAGCAGCCCTCTGGTGCTAGGCTTATTTTCTGGGCAGTGCGAGAGTGCCTGGGTGGGTTGTGTCCCCTGTCTCTGCCCTTCTCGGTCCACAGTCTGTCCATCAGCTGCAAGGTTGCTGGGCTGAGCACATGGACTCCTCTTGGCTTTCAGCCAGTGGCTAGCTGGGAGCCTGTGACTTTGAGACCTGGCCCTTTTCAGTTCTCTTTGTTCAGAAAAAGTTTCATCTTGGCTCTCTTCAGTGGCTGCTGAGGATTAGGAGAACCCTGGGGAGACTTGGCTATAGGACAGCTCTCAAAGCTGTGCTGGGAAATTTGAAGAGGGCCTGTTTTTCTCTGGCCGATTTCAAGTTACATTTCTCTCTCCCTTCCTAAAAGAGTTTTTACTGTTGCAAACCCTACCTCATAATCCCCCAGTGTACTTTTGTGATTTCTGCAGCTATGGAGGGGATTAGATCTGTATGTGGACCAATAAAATATTTTAAGGACTGTTGAAATAGACAATATGAAGGAAAGTTCAAATTTAGATGGTTGCTTTTAATAGTTGTGCTAGTTTAAGCCACTGCTTGCTTTCCTGGGTTAGCATTTTCATTCTTAAGAAAAAAGGTGCTTTTCAGTAGCCAGAAAGAAAGGGAAAGAAGGCAACTTTGCTCTCTGAACACAGTCTGAGAAAAGGCTTGTTAAATGGTCAAAGACCATAGGATTCCCAAATACAAGTGATCCTTTTTTTAAAAAAATGTGCTGACTATATGTAGTTTCTCCAGTTTAACATCATTAAAAAAATGGAAATTCCCTTATTTGCAAAATGCTTCTTGTTAAGTTTTCCCTTTTTTAAAAATTTTTGTGTTGATGTTTTTTAAGCTTTTCAAAATGCCCATTATTCCACAATCATGAATAAATTATTTTTTGGAATCTGATTGATAGTCAGATTTTTGCATTTTCTGTAAACTGCCCTCTGGTGTAAAGCTACAAATAAGCCTTTATCTGTCGGGATGTGGTGTTTCATTTGGTATTTGGGGGGAGAATTTTACTGTGAACTGCTTCTAGTAGAATTATTTCCCTGAGGACACATTAACAAATCAAAAAACTGTAGACTACTACATATACACATACTGGGGTTGCATAGTTCAGTTTTTGGAATCCCACAACACACAAATATTGGCAGAGTTTCAATGAATGTATTAATCCTGTGAGATACTTTGTCATGCATGATAGATGATATTTACAAATTGAGGTCTGAAATGGTCAGAAGCTTTGAAGATGCTTTATTATGCAGTATGTAGAAGTAGAAGTGTTTATATTACATGTTTTAGTCTATATTGGCCAACTAGGCAGCAAAAAAATACACAGTTTTATAATAGACGGCAACAATTTCATAACAAATCTGAAGTTCTTGAGGAGTTTCTCCAGCTTAAAACTAACAAGGTTTCTGCATAGGTTTTTCCAAGGTCTTAAAACCCTGTGGATATTTGGGGACTTTGGACCTTACATGTGAAATACTAATCCATTCAAATATCATCCACTTATCTACTGAATAACTTTCTTAGTAGATTTCTGTTTTGTGAACTCAGAATGAAATATGATAGCCCTCCTATGAGAAGCTCCTGGTTCTTGAAGGGGTCTACTTGATTAATCAGAGAGGATTCAAACATAATTGAGAGTCAGTATGTTTGAAGATGGGAAGTGGAAGCCCAGGAGAGGTCACTGATTTGTTCTCAGGGTCATAGAGTCATATTGGCTCACCAGGCCTTGTTTCCTCTCAACATATGTAACAGACTGTGGGTTGCTTTTGCCCTCTCCTTTCCAATTGAACATTTTGAAGCTTTTAAAGGTTTCTAAATTAAAGAAGTTCTTGGTTTGCCCCAGCACTATCCTTTTAAATTTGCACAGTTCCCTTTTCTTCCTCATGCATCTTCCACCTTCAGTCTCTTTTTCCTGTTCCTTTCATTTTCACTGCCCTTCTCTAGAATTTTCCTTTAAAGTGTTGATGAGTTTAGAACAGTATATATAGTATTCTAGGAACAGAACAAGAAAGTTACCATCTGTACCCAGAGCAGGGCTTGTTGTATTGTTCTGGTGTCTGTGGGAAACTTTTGTTTTGCTTTCTGAAGCCCTGTCATGATGCCAAACACATGCTGCCATAGCATTATCATGGATTGGTGCCTCTCCTTCAGCTTTATTGAGATGTACCTCACATGCTATAAAATTTACCTTGCTAAAATGTGCGATAAGTAGGTTTGAAATATTCATAATTGTGTAATCATTACCGAAGTGTATTATAGAACACTTTGCCACTCTAGAAGAAAACCCTGTATGTTTTGCCAGTCAGTCTTCATCCTCCTCTTCTGTAGTCTTAGGCAACTGCTCATCTGCTTTTTCTCCACAGACTGATTTTTTTTTGAGATAGTATCTTTTTTCCATAATTTTATTAAGAAACAAATAGCAATGAGACAGTTTCAGTCAAATTAGTTGGACAGTTTCAATAATTAATACATTGCATATTGTTTTCTTAGTGGTTATTCATTGTACAAGTTGCAGACATGATATACTGTATACCAACACTATTAGAACAAATCCGTCTATTAAATTAAGAGAATTTAGCTGTATATCTATCTTAACTATTTTGAACATATATCCATAATAGTATTGGGTTTTCCATATAAGATAGCATCTTCATAGGTGGTCCAGACTGGCTTGAAACTTATTTATGTAGTCAAAACTGACCTTGAGACTTCAGTGATCCTCCTGCCTTAGCCTTCCAAGTATTGGGATCACAGGTATGTAGTGCCATGTCTGGCTGTTTCCAAGGACAAATCTTTGGATGGCCCTCTCCATAGTCACTTTCCTGTGCCAAGAGGAGTCATGTGACTGTTCATCTGCCCAATTGGACAGTGACCTCTTTGATTTTCACTTAGTCCCCTCATTAGCCTGACATCCCTCTGAGTACTTTAGGGTCCAGTCCAGTTAGTGATGGGCTTACTCTGTACTCTCATTTCTATTCTAGGGGATGACTGTCTTACTTTTTGCATGTGAACCTGGAAACTTCTTTAAGCAGATATGTTATAAACCCAGCCCAATGCCTGCCTGTCCCATAGACCTCAGTCTCCTTATTCTTCACTGAATAAGTGAATTTATGCTCTAAGATTAATGAATACAAAATTACCCTACCCTTTGTTTCCCTAGTACTAAGTGTTAAACCCAAGGCCTCATATGTGATTGGTAAGAATTGTACCAGTGAACTATACATTCTTGGCCCTGCAGTCTGTCTGACACACCAGTCATTGTAGGCTAATTGTGTTTATTTATGTTTGTATATGCATGTCAATTACCCAACTGTGTAGTCATTTTAAATATGACAAGCGTGATCTCAAAATAAATTTTAGGTTTATCTCAATTTGTGTATTTAGGCAAGTTGGATGCTTTCTTTCTTTCTTTTTTTTTTTTTTTTTGGTCTACCTTTTGCTTCTTGTAACAAGAAATTATAAGTCCATGCTACCCAAGGGGAAGTAGCATGATAATTTCACATTTCTTTTTTTAAAAATGTATTTGGTACAGCATCTCACTATGCAGCTTGGGCTCGTAGTGATCCACCTGCTTTCATCCTCTCCAGTGCTGGGATTGACAGGCACACCACTCCCGGACTTGGAGACTGGAGCAGTGGGTCTGGGACTGGGGCCAGCATGGCATGTGGTGCCAGGGATTGATCCCCCAGTCCCTGCACTTGCCTAAACAGGCACTTAATCTGCTGAGCTATTTCGCCAGGCCTGATGATTTCACATTTCAAGGGGAAAAATAGAATGTTTAGAGAACATATTTTTATTTATTCTTTGATTTTAATGCTGCACAAAAGTATTCTAAGGACCTGGGAGATAGCTCAGTAGAATAAGTGCTTGCCTGGGAAGTGCAGGGTCCTGAGTTCAATCCCTGGTAGCCCAAAAAAATAAAAAAAACTATTCTAAGTAGTTGCTTTGATTTTTTTTTTTTTAGTTCTCTGAATATGTGTATTTATATTACGCATGTGCTTCACCACTGTTCCATAACCAGCTGTAGTTCTTTAATTCTTTATCTGAAGGTGAGTATTTGACAAAGAGTACTTGTGCTTGCAATCCGGTATACTCCTGTTGTACAGTCAGAAAATAAGTGCAAGTAGAGAGATTCTATCTTAAGTCCCTTTGATTGTTCTAATGGTGTGCCTGCAGAAGTTGTGAAAGTGTCAGTAAAGCATTAATGGGGCTACTCCAAGAGTTCAGGGCACTTTGAGGCATAGCACATGTTCATATCCCTCTGGTTTCAGCAAAAATTCAAAAGTGAAATGAGTAGTGTCATTGGGCTTTAATGTTGCCCAATAATAGGACATGAAAAGCCACACACTAAGCAATAGAATATTGAAAATTGCCTTGAACTTTTAAAGCTTGCTATCTAGAGTATCCCAGCAACTTTCAAAAAATGATAAGCAGAAAGTGCAGCAGTTTGTAAGACATGTGCTTGCTCTTAAGCAAATGCCTAAAATGCACCTAATTTGTACCAGAGACTTTATCAAAGGGCTTTGCAAAACTTCCACTTTGACTTTTCAGCCATCAACATCAAGGCAGTTGAACCTTTTTAAGAGTGGATGGTGAGTTAGTGAGAAAGGAATTGATAAGAAAAAAGAGGGAGTTAGAAGGGGCTCCTCAGTTGGGGCTGGCATGACCGTTCCTCCAAGAGCACTGCCCCTACCTTCTGTAGCCATGAGGACTCATATGTAATAAACATGTGAACCTCATCAGTGAAAACTGGCTTTAATTCAGTTAGGATTTTCACTATTTCCACTCTCAGGAACCATTTAGCCATGGAACAACTAGGAGTCAAGGCTTTCTTAAAATTGTATTCACTGTTAAATTAATTCTTAATTTTTTGTGTGTATGTGAGGGTGGGGATCAAGCCCTGCTGTGCCTTGCACATGGTAAGCACATGCATTGCACTGAGGTAAAACTCCATCCCCCTCATTAATGTTTTGGAATGGCACAAAAGACAAAACCTTGTTAGGAAAATAAGTAATGTGTATCAGAGTGTCTGTGACCTTTAAGAACTGATTTTTATGGAAATAGAATCTGTGTTTCTGGAGGAGCAGCTTTTAAGTAGATTGTAAAAGAGAGGGTCACAGGAATGGTTTGGGAGATGCAAAGTGCCTATCTTTGACAGCTGTCTAAAACTAGTTTTTGAATAAGCTATCTTTCTCAGGAAAGGTAAACGAGAGTGATTTCTTTATCAGTAAATGAACAACACAGATGTTTTTTCTCTAGAATGTGGCAAAGGAGTAAAACATTTTTGCTATGTTTTGGCATTTAGGAAACTGGAAGGAGGAGATGTGAACGAGAGAAAGAGGGGGGCACATATCCATCTTTAGGCAGTGTGTCTGTCTCAATTGACTTTTAATTATTTGTAGAAAGACCCTGCATGAATTCTGAAGGAGCATGTAAGTAAATGTTCTTACTGAACCAGACACTGCTGCAATTTGTGGTTTTCAGTTGTGACTGACAGGGCTAACCTTGGACCTGTTTGACCCTCTGAGGTTCTTGGTCAGAAGTAGGTATAAATGGCTAGAGGAAGGGCTCCGTGGTCAACCATAGGATGGGTCAGCAGACTTGTCTTTCTAGAAAATGAACACCAGCATGTTATGTGATTATCCTTACTTTCTTACTCTGGGGGACATTTTGTAAAAGAATAAGATTTTTTGAAATTTATAACAAACAGACAGATGTTACCAAGCTGCTAACCCAGGTTGTGGATGGAGCAGCTTGGTACTGAGGTAGCATGGGTTTTTATGATATCATCTGCATCCCTTGGCTTGATTTTAGATGACTTTTAGAATGTTCTGGAAAGTAAATTGCTTATCTTGGGGTGTCACTTTTTGTTGAGTGAATTAATTAGCTCTCCCTATGAGAAACATAACTGGTATAATGGCCTAAGGTTTGTTATGTTTATATTAACCAATTTGGGAAAATAATTCAACTCAAGCATTTTTTTTTCCTGTCAAAGAAATAGTATGCCCATTAAGGACAAATTTCAAATTTAAAGATGGCTTTATTTATATTTAGAAATAATGGCTGCAGGCTTTTATTTGATGAGTTTGTTTAGATTAAAATCCTGGGCCATGTTTTAGCATTGGGCCCAGGGGACAGAGATCTGCTAATTTCCTCCCAAAGACAGCAGAGATTTCAGTAAAGTAAAATAATTTGGAGTTATATATTATGTGTGTGAGATTTTAGTCTTCAAACTGAAGTGATTTAAAATAATGAACCCCAAGATTCAAAGGACTACCTGTCCTAAGAATATACCTGAACTGCTTCTCGGAAATTTGTAGTTAAACTCTGTCTTGTTTGTTCCACTGACAGTCTCAGACAAACTTTGAGAGAAGTAGTGAAGCAGTAATGCAAGGAATCCTAGTCCTAGAAGTCAAGAATTAAAGTCCACTTTTAGCTAACAGTTATAAACATTGCCATAGTTTTCAATTACTTTTATATTTGAACAGGAAGAAGGCTTAGGACGTTTCTTAATTTCTTAATTATACTCATAAAACATACTGAATGGGAATTTGCTTAAAGACACATTTCATATGTGTGTATACACACATTCAAAGCCACAGAGTGACCAAATTGGGGTCCCATAGTTTGAGGAAATTTTCAAATATTTTAGCAAAGGTTTCAGAGCACTCATGAAACAAAAGTGTTAAGGATTGCTTGTCATAGCTAATAAAGTTTGCTTAGATCTCACTTAATTTTTCTGCTTCACTTCACAAAGTAATTGAAACTTCCTTTTCGCTTTGAGCTTGCTTCCACCCCCACCCCACCTAAGAGCTACAGTCTTAAAAAGAACATCTCTTTCTAGGTTAGCAGTTTCATGTTTTTTTTTTTTTTTTTCCTGAATGTAGAAGTAGGTTCTCAAATAGTTATTGAGCTGGTGGTTATTTAATCCTTGGAAGGGAAATTAGTTAAATCTGCAAGTGGCTGCTAGACTAGGCAGATGAACGTCCAGAGAGAGAGAAAAAAGGGGGCTTCTTACAACTGGAAAATTTCAAGCATCGCTTTTGTAAGCCTGGAAATATGATCCAGGCTGAAAAGTAGAGATGATGGAACTCTCCCATCGGGACAATGAAGGTATGAAAAAGTAAGCCTCAGCCCCCAAACAAACAAACTTACACAAGAACTTTTTGTGTATAGGAAGTGTCGATTGATGCAAATTAGCCAAAATGATGAGGTTTTCCAGAGCTCTCAAGATTTCTTGTTGCTACTTTATTTCAAGTGGGTCTCTAGAAAATTATTTTTTAGCCATCAAATAAAATAACCCAGGAATTCTTAACCAGGCCTTGCAAAATAGCTCCCTGCTACCACCCCTCCAGCCATGTTTTGTTTTAGGTTAACAGTAAAAGACAAAACAGATTGTTGACTTTAGCAGAAAATTTGGGGGACAGATTTTATTGCTGTTGCTTTTGACTTGAACAAAATCCTCAGGTTGCATATCTTCTATTCTCAAGGCAAAAATTTATTTTTGGAACAATGTGGGTGGGTTTCAAGGAGCTCTTCTGTTTTTGTTTTAAAGCATTTGGTAAGAAGACACTTGACTTTGAAATTTGATTTTCATGTGTACTGGCTTGAGAGAGATGACCTCCCACCTCCACGCAGTCTACCTTGTCAACTTTCATTTTTAACTAAGTAATCAACCAGTTGACATAACTTGCTTATTTTAAAAGCAATCATATGGGAGTGATTTAGCCTTTTTTTAATCAAGTTGAGTGTTAATTATTTTGATCTGTTCTTGAATGGTGGGTTGTTAATAGTGATATTAGTCACAGCTGGTCTGTGAGTGCTCGACTCTGCATTCCTTGGTTCCATATTTCATAGGTCACTAAACAATTCTCTGATAAAAATGATTTATATAAATGCTAATTCTGGACCTCTCAGTTCCCACCATCCTTACAATAATTAAATGTTCAATGGAATATCCTGGAAAGAAACCTCTGTAAATACTGTAGTATTTAATTCACTTCAAATTTGTTTTGAAGAGAGTAGCCCCATGAATTGAATGGCTACATTAGAATTCACCATTCCAGTGAAGTATTTTAAAAATATTTTGACATTCTTTACTAGGGTTTTCATGTCTTTCTTATCCAATGTATCCTAAATCTATATTAGCTTTCTCTGCTTAACTTATATTGTCTAATGTTAAAAAGTGCAATATCATTTAAGACAGATTGTAGTTATCTCATTTAAGTGAGAACTGTAATTTAACAGAAATACAAGAAAAACAGGAACTAGGGTCAAAAGCCCCCCAGGGCATAAAAGGTCATAACCTCTCTCAGAGGAGGCAAATGTAACTGATATACTAGTTTTTAAAGGGCACTTGATTGCATGAAGGAATGCAGTAACAGGATTTAAAGCAAACATACTGCACTAACAAGGATTAAATTAATTGTGTGTCTCACTTTGGGGGGCATTAAGGAATGATTTTACGTTCAATTATTTAATTTCCAGGACAATATAAAGTTTTTCTGGTGTTTACAGGTCATGAAGGACAGTAACTTATGATATCTACCACATTTACTTTGTTTAAGGTAGAGTCCATACTTGAATATCTGAACAAAATAAAAAACATTTGGATGAAAATGGCACTTACCTAATAGCATATTGAAGTAATTTTTTCCTGTTTTCTAAGACAATAAAATTACCGTGCTCTAAAACTTCTTGAGTGTGAAAATGAACCAACAGTAACTTTATTATCTATGTCGTGACAGTAGAAAACATGGAAGGTTGGTTAATTTCACGAGCAGTACTATTTTGGGGAACAGTACTGGGGAATGGACCCAGAGCCTGATGTATGCTAGGCACACATTCTACCACTGAGCTCCATCTTCCATCCAACGAAGTTCATTTGAATTGAAAACATATCCTTAGATTTGGGATAGAGGATAAGGAGTTGTACAGGCAGTGTGGACATTTGGAATAATGGAAAGCACAGTAGAGAGTCCTGTACATGAAATATGTTGCAACCTCCATGGTATCTTCTGTGAGTCCTACGTCCTCAGTGAAGGGTCAAGATTGCTTATCCAGATAAATCAAGATTAAGTTAGATCTTCATTACTGGTTTCCAGCAAAAAGCAAACCAAATATGTGCAATCCATCTCCACTACTGTTTCAGAATGATTTATGGTTGGCAGAGAATTGGCATAGGACTTTAACAGGTTCACATTTTTTACCCTTTTGCTGTAAAGAATATCAGTACACAGATACTTTCAAAAGGGGTAGAGATGTGGCTTAGTGGTAGAATGCTTACCCAGCATGCATGAGGCCTTAGGCTCAATCCCCAGTAAGTACTGGGGTAGGGGAAGATTACAGGTAAAGGAGAGGCTTATGGTACTGGTTTGCCTTGTGCACTAAAGGTTCACACTGTTATCACTGCCACTAGTGCCTCCTTTCACTCTCCAGTGTTTTCTGCTTTGGACTATACCTAATGGTCACTTTAAAGATAGGAAATGGTGTGTTCACAGAAAGAAAAGCCTTGATAATTAAGATAATTTAAAACAGTTTTGCTTTGAGCTCCATGTAGTGACACATGCTTCTAATCCTCGTAGTACCTGGGGAGGCTAAGGACCATAGCTTCCAGCCCTGTCTAGGCAATTTGGTGACTTAGTGACATCTTATGTCAAAATAAGAGAATAAAGCACAACGCTTCAGGAAGGTACCTCAGTACCAAATCAATTTATAATATCATCAAATAACATATTTTACTTTGAAAAAAAGGTTAGGAGAACTTCAGGGCTGGGGAGATAGCACTGCAGCATGAGCACCTGCCTGGCAAGCACAAGGTCCTGAGTTTTATCCCCAGTACCACCAAAGAGAAAAAGAAAAGACTTTTAATTCTCTTTTAAAAATTAATTAATTCATTTATTTGGTACAGGGGCTCATTATGCATCTTGGACTCATAGTGAACCTTCTGTCTCAGCCTCCCGAGTACTGGGATTACAGGCATGCACCATCACACACAGTTTTGGTGGCCAGTATGGCATGCCTGGGGTTCCAGGGCTGGTACAGCATGCAGTACCAGGAATCAAACTTGGGCCCTTGAGCTTGCCAGGCAGATGCTTAGATTTCTAAGCTCTCTCCCCAGCCCAAGAGAACTTTGTTTACTAGATATAATTTGGCATAGATAACATCAGGATGTTATCCTGGCTTAGTAGGTTGTACATATTCTTGGAATACAGGATAGAAAGGTGTATATAGGTGGACTGTCCTTGGGTAGAATTTCTAAATTCTTTCAAAACTTTTTTTTTTTTACTGCCAACATGACGTCATAAATAGAAACTATACCTGACCTTATGCAACAGAACACAATCAAACATAAGCATCTTAAACATATTGTGTCAAGTCACCTTCAGGCTAAGTGTGGGGATGTGATGGAAAAACAGGATAAATGTTTACATTTTTTGCCTGCCTGTAATCCCAGCTCTTGGGAGGCTGTATACAGGCGGATCACTACGAGTCCAATCTAGTAGTGAGACCCTGAACTCCCTGTAGACCCTTCTGTAAAAGACAAAAATTATTATGATAAAAGACACATTGCCATTAATCTCCCTTGAAAGGTTCCCTGTTTCTTCAAAAACAAACATTTATCCTGTATTCTTACCACTTTTTGAAGTAATTCTGGAAGTTCACTTTCATGAGTGTCTTTAGTTGTGTTGACATGGTTTGAATATCCTGAATCAGATCCAAATGGGTTACCTGTTGTTATGGCTTATATCTAGATGTCCCCCCAAAGTCTCATATGGTCATAGGTGGGACTTTTAGCAGATGGCTGGATCTATGGTGTGTGATACTGGGATCAAGGATTTGATGCTGGGACTGATTCGTGGTGTGATACCAGCATGAGGGCTACCCCATCCTGTGAGTGCTACTTGCCCTAAGTGTGGGTGGCCTGGCTAAAATGCAAAGGACAGAAAGAGGGTGACTACTTGTCACTTGCTATTCATTTTCTGTTTGGTGTTTTGCTTCTTCACTGCTTTGCTGTCTTCTGCCTACCATGAACTGTATTTCCTCTGCAATGCCCCTCTGCCATGCTACCCTGCCTTGGGGCCAGCCTACTGTGGACTAAAACCTGTGAAGACTGTGAGCTACAAAGAGTTTTCTTCCATTAACTTGTGAGTGTTTGGCACTTTGTCTCAGCAATGAGAAATGTATCTAAGACATTTTCCATGGTCATCTTGACTCTGGGAAAGAATGAGAAGTTTCATGGTGCCAGATCAGTGAATGAGGTACCTGCAAATACACTGTAATGTTTTTATGAGCCTGCTTTGTGCTTGGCGCCACTAAGTAGTGGCATTCACTACATTTCTGCTGAGCTCATACTTTGTAAAAAAAAACACTTATGGAAAAGGGCTTCCAGAACTGCATCAACAGTTGGATACTACAGAACAATTGGATAAGCATGTTCAAAGTGTGTGTAAGGGGAATTAATGACAATGTGTCTTTTATTGTCATATTTTTAAAAACTTTGTAGCTTTTAATCAGCTTTTGAATAAGGTATATATGAAACAGCTAGATTTTGCTTTTATTTTATTTATTTATTTATTTATTTTTATTTTTTTATTTTTTTTTATTTTTTTTTTCCATTTATTTTTATTTTATTGAAATACAAATGTCAATCAGACAGTTTCAAAACACCATAACCATACAGAGTCGATGAAATAATACATTGCAAACTGTTTTCATAACGTTTTGGTATTGTACAAGGTGCATACATGATATTATATTTACAGGTATTTATGTAGCTAAATTATATCAAAGATTCAATAATTATTTACCTAGTGGATGACCATAGCACTAAAAGCCGACATAATATCCTGTCCCACCACCAATAGTGCAGATCTTGCCTCTCATAGAATTATGTAGAAGCTTGGCTTTCAGACCCTTTTTATTTATTTTTTATTAATTATTTTTTAATTTTACTGAGAAATAGCAATGAGACAGTTTCAAAACAAGTTGGTAGGACAATTACAATAATTACTACATTGTATTGTTGTCTTTGTAGTAGTTGTTCATAGTACAAGTTGCAGACATGATATCATACCCATTTTATTAAGTATATGTAAATATTCTAAAATCTGAAAAGTCACCTGAAATTTGAAACCCTTCTGGCCCTGTACATTTCATATGAGGGATGCTGAACCCATACTCTAGTGTCTCAAAAGAACCACATAGAATTAAGTCTGATTTTGATAGCGTCTTGGGGCCATCTTTGTGAAGATCACTTGCCACTGATCTGGCTGCACCTACAGATGCAATCAGAGACAAGGCTCATACCTAAATACCTCCCTCCCTCCATAGATGGTTTCTACCTAAATCCTGAATGCAGAATACATAACTGCATTCCTCCAGGGCCTGTCGATAGTTTTGTTTTTTTTTTTATATAACAGATAAAGTGAATCTTTTATTCTTTGTGAATCTCTTCCTAGGGAGCCACAAAAGCAGCAAAGAAGCACTCTTTTCTATTTTAGCTCTGTGCGTTTTATTTTTTAAAACTGGTTACAGGGCTATAGGGTAAAGTGTGAATTATGGTTTTGTCTAGTAATCAAAGATAGTCAGCCTAGGGAAAACCATAATACCTGGCTATACAGAAATGTCTAAGTGGGGAGAATAGGTGTTTTGGAATCAGATTTATGTATTTATGACTAAGGCATATGGCTTAGTGGACTTGGAGCTATGAGACTGATTCCTAGGCTAGATTGGATGACCTTGGATAAGTCACTTAATCCCTCTGTGCCCTAAGTCCCTTTTCTGCTTTCTGAGGCTTAATAATACCATGGGAAATCCTCTCCTGGGGCTAAAAAATTAATTTCTTGATTCCTGGAGATGTATTCATGTACTCATCCTTATGCCTTACTTGATAAAATAAGAGCAGATGTGGAGGGCTTTTATAATAAGCACCTGAATCTCCAGCCCTTGCTCTTAGCATTGTGAGACTCAGATTGTAGAGAGAGTTCTCTGGCAAGTATGTGCAACCTAAGTCAGTGGGAGGTAAGAATAAGGCTTGGACAGTTGCTCCTCCCACCTGGCCAGGGCCAGGCTACTGGCCTTCAAGGGTTATTTTTAGTTCCAGGGGCAGCAGGGTGGGTCAGCTTCCTTTCCAGGGCAATGTTTTAAAGTAGAGCCTTGAGTGGCAGGGCCCTCTGGGTAAGCTTTGAGCCAGGCCAGGATGGGGTCCCTGTCCAGCCGAGCAGAGTAAAATTTAGCTATATTTGTTACTAGTGGTTAGGAGTAAGAAACTTACTAGTAAGTGAGTATCATAGTCAAGATAAATGGACTCACAGCAGTTGGTAAATGCTTCTTAAGCCCTCTGCTTTAGAGTGACAGTGACAGAGAAGACAGCAGAGCTAATAGCACGAATGGAGCCTTGAATCCTCAGAGTATGGAAAGTATCTTAAGTTATGAACAATGCATTTCATTCCTAGAAGTTTCTGGACCATTGGAGAATACCCTTGTTGTTCATGGCCAAGGGGTTTGGGTGGGGATTTTACAGTAGTATGAGCAGGTTCTCTTATAACAAATTTCCCTTTTATTTGAACAGTTAGTTAAGATTTCCTTTCCTTTAAACAATTACAAGTGACTTCCTTAGTAGCACTGGATTCTTTCAAGTGACAGACTACAAACAGAGATCACAGTACATCAAAGCTGGAAGCCATGCATAGTGCTGTGTGTCTGAAGTCCTTGCTGTTTGGGAAACTAAGGCAGGAGGACTGCTAGAGCCAGGAGTTCAGGGTCAACCTGGGAAACATAGCATGATTCTGACTGAAAAAAGCATTTTAGAGCTAGAAGTTATAATCCAGCTTGATAGGGAAACTGAGACTCCCAAGGGGTAAGTGCTTTGTTTGGATATGATTTATGAAGTTGGTTCTGTGGACTGACTTCTGTCTAGGTAGGCCTGTGCTGAGTGTGGGTTACTCTGGCGGTGGCCATGGAAAGAATGTTTTTCTTTGATTCATTACTGTTTCTCAGTTCTTTACCCTTCGATAGAACAGAAATCATATTCTGTTTGTTGGTGGTGTAAGGTTAAATTGGCTTCTGTCTTACTGTTTTTTCACTTGGCTGACGCAAAACACCTAACACACAAAGTTAAAGGATGAAGGTTTTTTTTTTTTTTTTTTTTTTTTTTTTTTTTTTTTTTTTTTTTTTTTTGTCTTTTTAAGACAGGGTCTCATGTGCAGTTCAGGCTAGCCTTAAGATCACTTTGTAGCTCAGTCTGGTCTTGAACTCACAACAATCCTCCTGCCTCAGCCTCCCTACTGCTGGGATTACAGGCATGCGCCACCATGCCTGGCAGAATGAAGGTTTTATTTGCCTCACAGGTTGTACACGATTCATTCCGTAATTGAATGACTCCAGAGTAGGGTAGCATGGCATCACAGAGGAGAAATACTTCATGGCAATCTGAAGGTAGCAAAGTAACAAGGGTGGACCACAGCTCTTTTTTTATTCCTTATATCTTATCCAGACACTATGAATCAATCTCAGTGTCACTCTAGATCCAGTGACTTCTGATCTCTACCTGACTGCATGACATTTTGGGGGGACACCTAGATACAAGCCATAACAGCTTCTGAACCAAAAATCATGGCCAGTGTGGCCCTGTGTTATCTCTACAAATGTCCCTCATTGGCCTTAGGAGGCCCCCAGCCCTGCAGACATTATGGTCTGAAAACTCTGCTGGTTCCCAGCTTTTGCCAATGTACAGACTGGATCACCCTACAGAGATAGACAGAGTGAAAGCCCCATAAACTACAGAAATCTGGCTAAACTATTGGCTCTCCTACTAAGTACAAAATGTATAAGTCATCATCATACTCAGGCAGAGTTAGTGAAGAAAAAAAAGTACAGTACTTCATTTGACCAAGAAATGACCATTGCTCTGTAGGTCCTTTTCACCCCTCACATTCTTTTAATGTGTACATGAGTGTTCTCAGGTGAATAAAATCCTTTGGCTGCTGGAGGAGCATCCAGGCTAGGAGCTCACCTGGAGGCTGCTGATTATCAGCTCTGCTCTCCTGAGCATTCCTGAGAAACAGAATCAGGGAAAAGTAATGTTGGAGTTCCTTGGAAGGTTGCAACTCAGACTCAAAAAGTCATTTTTGTTAGGACTCAGAAAGTGAAATACTCTCAACCACTCTTTGGGAGATTCACCTTGGGGTTCCTGATAACTTTTGCCATAGCACTTTTGGGTGATACGATGCAGTGGTGCACACATTTTTGACTCTGTGTATCTAGTTAGGTGTCCTCTGTGGTGACCATTTGCTAAGTTCGTAAGTGAAAAGATTCACTATCCTAGCCTAGCTCACTTGACTTTTTTAACTGATTAATAGGACAGTTGCAACATTGTACATTGTTATCTTCTTAGTGGTCTTTTAAAAATTTTTAAATGCACTACCTCACTGAGGTTTACCTGCCACCACTTTGGCACACACATTTTCATAAAGTGCTTGTGTGATTTTTGCTCCCTGTACATCTTATGCACAGTAGTGCTGAGAATTGACTGCATGGCAAATCTACACGTTTTGACCCCAACCGTGCTGAATTCTAATCAGTGAGCAGTCTCTTATCAACTCTTCTCATCCTCTTCCTGCCTACCTGCCTTGTCCTCTCCTCCATTGTACTCCCTTTCCCTTCCTTGTGCTAGAGAATGAAGTGAGTGCAGAGCTTTCACACTTGAGCTCTTTTTTAAAATTTTGAGACAAGGTTCTGCTAAGTCACTATGTTGCCCAGACTGGCCTCCACCTTGGAATCCTTCACCTTTAGCCTCCTAGAGTTCTGGGCTCATAAGCTTGAGCTACCACATCCAGCTTAGTGAGGCAGCATTAAGTGTGCACAAAGTACTTGGTAGACCTGTAAAATCCATAGACTTTTGCAAACATCACTGCTTGCCACAAGCTGAGAACCAGTGGACCAAACCATTGAAAACATATGTGCTTTTATGTAATGATAACTCTTGAAGCTTTGGTCTCAGAACTTGGTATTAATGATCGGAAATGCTTTGAAACTTGAATCATCTCCGTGCATACCTGACTCATACCTACATTATGTACTTCTTGACCTCTGAAGTCCACAAAGCTGATACAGACTCAAGAAGTCTGCTGTGATGATGGGGCATACATATATGGAGCGTTGATTAATGCCTCACTATAGTGTGTGTCCTTTTTGCTCAGCTCCCAAGGCATCATATCCTAACATTTCATTATCCAGCCACTTGCCATTTCTGATCTTGCTAACTGAAAAGTATGCCCTCTAACCTCACATCCATATAGGATGGTGTTTTATCTTTTTGCCGAGAAAAGCCTGTAAGACAGCTGCAACTATTTAAGAAAGATGAGTAATGCAGAAAATAGTGCATGTTTTCCAATTTTCAAATAGGCATGTTTCCTTCTTACTCCCTCCCCCCAAAAAGTCAACAGGTTTGGAAAATCTTTGCAAATTGACTCATTCTATCATTTCAGGCAATGGAGATTTCCTAAGATGTTAGTGTCCTGAAGAGACTTCTTTATTAATGTTATATCCAGCATCAGAATAAAAATCAATAAATTAAAGTACAATAGAGTTTTTAGAAGGACTGCTGGGGCAGGGCAGGTCAAAACAACAATATCTCAAGCTCAACAGGCCCTCAAGGAGCTTGGTACAGTATTATCACAACTGAGATGGGAGTGGGAAGGTAAAATGAGGTAGACTAGACTCTGAGCTGTTTGAGAATGTATTGTATTCATTTTTCAGTTTTATATTTTTATTTTCATTTTTGGTAGTACTGGAGATTAAACTCAGGGCCTTTGCACCAGACTGTGTCCGCAGCCGTGTGTGTGTGTGTGTGTGTGTGTGTGTGTGTGTGTGTGTGTGTGTGTGTGTGTGTGTGTTTTGTTCTTTTGAGACAGGGTTTTGCTAAGTTGTCCTGACTGGGTTCAAAGCTTCAGGCTTCCAGAGTGCTAGGATTACAAACTTGCCCAACTATGCCTGTCTCAGCATATGTGGCATTATGACTGATAGGTTTCATTCAACCAATAAGTATATGCTGACATACAAGAGAAAGAGAAGAAAGCTAGTAAGAAATAATGGGAAAAGCAAGCATGGTCAGACTGAAAAGTTGATGAAATTGTGATAAAAAGACAACGTTTTAGAAATTAGGTGAAAACCACAGGGTGTGTCCACAAGCAGCCACCAAAACTGCAACTGAAATAAAATGTTGAGAAAAAGAAATTTGGGAAGTTGTAAAAAGAAAAAAAAAAAAAAAAAAGAAACTTACTTGGCTTTGTGACTAAAATACCACAGCTGTAATCAGGGAAAATGCTCTGCCCAGCAGGCTGAGTAATGAATAAAAAGAATTTTCAGAGTGAAATGAAATCAACAAGCACTGTAACTTTCCTCAGAATGGCCGATTGCTACTGCCCACTATCTTTTGACAAGAAGGACATTTTATCCACCCATGCCTGGCTCCCAAAATAAGTTGATAATGTTTGCACTCACTGGATTAGTGGAATGTCTTGTTATAGACTAAGACTGCCTTCAGTTTGTAAGTTACTCAGAAGCGCATCGTTGAACTGTGTTCAGAACAGTGGGTATTCTTAGATCTTCAGCAGCACTCATGGCTAGATATCTTTGGTATAATTTGTTGTGTTCTGATCCTGAGAGTTGATTATGTGTTCCCTTGGCCATTTTTGAAAGATGTAATTCACATGAAAGTTATTAAAGAAGGGTTATCTGATTCTTATTTACTATTTCATTCCACTTTTACAACATTTTTGGTTCAAAACAGGAAGTAGTGACTAAATTTAAGTGTGTTTTCTTGTTTGTGGGATTAGAACCCTTGTTTTGGAGTTTGTTTTGGTTCTCTCTCCCAATTTACACGCCATGGTTCTTCCTTGGGGCCCGAGTAGCACACAAACATCAGCTTGAAGAGACTAATAAATTGTGTTAAGATTCTGTCTGAGCCTTTTCCAAATAAAATCCTTCTTTCTGAGTTGTCTCTGGGTAGCAGTTCTCATCGTAGACTTTTTGGCTTATATAGCCCAAAAATCCACTTCTAAGTGTGTACCCAAGAGAAATGGAACCCTTTGATGGTGGCACTTATTCAGACTTTGGAGACTCTTTTAAGATTGGGGTGTTGTAATAGTTGTTACTTTTATTTTGCACCCAGCCTCAGATTAAAGATTAGATAGTAAACATTCACACAGTACTATTCACAGGTCTCAGAAGGTAGCAACAACCTAATTGTAGACCAGATGATAAATGCATGACTACATTGTGGTATATCTGTGCAGTAAAATACTATGCAACCATAAAGAGGAAGGACTGATATGTGCTATAACTTGAACAAACCTTGAAAACAATAATGTTTTTGGGGAAATCCAATTGAGGAAGACTAATAAATATTTTTCTTTTTATAATAAATGTCCACAATAAGCAAATCTATAGAGACAGAAAATCTGTTAGTGCTTACCTATTGCTGGTGTGGGAGGAGGAGTGTGTGTGGGGGGGGGAAATGACTACTAATAATACAAATTTTTTTTCGGGGTGATAGAACTGTGCTGGGATTATATAGTGGTGATTTTTCATAGCTGTAACTGTACCTCACCGGATTATGCACTTTAATTGGGTGAATTGTATCTGAATGAAATTTTAATGTTAAAAGTGGGGGGTGGCAAGGGTAGGGAGCAAGGATCATATACAGAAGCACATTCTCTCAGAAACTTCTGGTTTTCTGTGCCCTGATGGCTAGTGGATGGGCTTATCTGGCCAATGAAGAGTGGAAAAATCACCAGCCTGACCACAAGAGACTGGAACTTTTCATCCTGACCAAATATATGTGCAACCTTCGGTGACTAACCTACACCTGAAGGACCTTTATGTTCTTTTCTATAAACTATGCAAATAACATCTCAAGACTTTAAGTTCTTTCCATTTCTTAATGATTGGAAACATTTATAGCAAAGTGATTGTTGACTTATACATGAACCTGTTTTTCTGCCCTGGGGAATGAAGGGTGACAGCTAGAAGTGAAGTGTAGACCAACTTTATACTTTGGTTTCTTAAGCAAAGGATTCAGAGTGTTTAGGAAAGGGTGAGAGGAAAAAGAACTGTATCTTTCAAAGCAAATAAAAATGATTCCTCAGACCACTGAGCAAGGGTATACATGTGTGGTTAATTCCTATTACTAAACTAAGCAAGGTATTGACAAGTTAAGCTGGCACTTCTTGGCCCATGCCATGGCTTAGCATTCTCAGCTTCTTGTCAGGGTTGCAAGCTGTGGTTGATACTTATTTTTCTGAAGGAACACTATTGGCCTCTGGTCTGCCATTAGCCTGGCTGCCACCCTGACCTACTTGCCCTTTGTAGTGAGAGACTGCTGGGTTCTGGTTGGGATCTGATGGGGGCACCTGAACCTTTTTTAGGACCTCAACAGTATTCATTTATCACTCAGAGTGAAAAAAATGAGTTTATAAGCTTTCCTTGGAAAGTCATAATTGTGTAGATTTTGGGGGAATAAATACTCTGTACCATCACAGAGGTCTGTTTTCAGGACAGTGCTGATAGAGAATGTTTATTCCTTCTAGAAATGTTGACAGTACTGTAAGCTTTTCATCCTTTCTTTAGCAAGAGATACTGTGGAGCTTTTCATGTCTGATCCTGATAAGAAGTAGGAAATGTTAAGTGGGCATTGTTCTAAAAAATGATCTCCAATTTATGACCACATACATGTATATCTATAAAAGGCTTTGACATTGGAGCAGGAGGATTTATATCCAACTTCATTTTGCAAATCAGGGTCATTCACAATTGTCAAACCAGTCTTGATTTGTTCTGTCACTTGCAGAACTTTTGTATTGTGGATATGTTTACATGTAGGGTACAGATGGAGGATGTGACATCTAGCACATTGTCATTTTTTGAATGAAAAACTCTTTTCCTCCTCTGCCTCTTTCCTTTAGTTCTCTGCTCGTATTCTTTAAGGTCTTTGTTGTTGCCATTTTAGTGTTTGTCTTGGAGTTTTGTCCTCACTCAAAATCTGGCCTTGTCGCTCAGC
This sequence comes from Ctenomys sociabilis, assembly GCA_004027165.1. Taxonomy (NCBI): domain Eukaryota; kingdom Metazoa; phylum Chordata; class Mammalia; order Rodentia; family Ctenomyidae; genus Ctenomys; species Ctenomys sociabilis. The sequence continues at coordinate 46,616 of PVKA01002098.1, forward strand.
TTTTGTGTGTTATGAAAGGAGCAGCTTTGGCTTTGGTACATTGGAAGTTACAGGAAAATGAATGACATAATTTATGCAGTTTTATTTTCCAGAAAACTTTGTTATTTTGGTCTTCAACATTACCCAGGGTTTGTTTCCCTTCACTTCCCTGGCACACTTAATTTCATGACAAACAATAGCATTGATGGGGCTGCGTTTTGTGTAGTGGCTTGTTTGTAGGCATGTGGTCTGAGACTTGGCTCTACTCAAGCATCATATTTTGTTTTCTTCTTGCATGTTTTAGATCTGTTTCTTTCACTGAGTCCAAATTGTGTTGAAAGAAATAAAGGTGTGAATTGCACTTAGTACAATCTCTTTCAAGGTGGGAAATTGTGTTTGAAGAAATAAATAAGCTCATTCTAAGAAATAAACCTTATTTTCATGTTTGGTTAACTCTTCTGAGTCTTCATGGATTAATATTTTGGGTAATGTTACATCAGCTGAGCTCTCTGATGCCCTTTGAAGGAAACAGTGGCCTTGCCACCCAAGGTGCAGCTCTGGTCTTGGCTCTCTGGTCAGGACACCGTATTTATGTGGAAGGAAAACCGAGATTCCCTTTTGGAACACAGCAGAGGTTGTGGATGGATATCAAATGAATATTTTCCATGATAAATCCCTTGAATACATCTAGAACTTTTGTGACATTCTTCAGTTGCCACCTATACCAACCATAAATTGACTTTACGTAGGTGGACATATATTCTTAGTTATCTTGACACACATCTGAAAAGGAAATCCTTTGAATAAGGGACTTTTCCAGATAGTTATCCTTTTTCCACATGAACTGTCTTTTAAAATTGTTTTATTTTGTTTTTTGTGTATTTAGTACAGGGTCTACAGGGTTTCACTACACAGATTAATTTTTGTTTCATATTTTAGGGAAGGATCTATAGGGTGTCCAGGATCTTACTACAAAATCAGACTCATAGTGATATGCCTGTTTGTAGCCTCCCAAGAGCTGGGATTTCAGGCACACCACCAAGTTCAGTCTCTCAATTGCTATCTCAGCATGCCCTGGGGGCCAGGACAGCATGCCAGGACCAAAAATCAAACCCCAGGTCCCCGTGTCTGCTTGCAGGCACTTTAATCAGCTGAGCTACTTTTCCAGCCTTTAAAATTGTTTCAAATACTTCAATGAAAATATTTCTAGAATGGTGGTGAGATAGCTCAGCGGACTAAGCACCTGCTTAGGCAAGCACAGAGACTGGTTTGATACCATGCCATGTGGGTCCTGCTGTAGGTTGCACTGGGCCAGTACCAAGACCTGGCGTGGTGGTGCACACCCGTAATTACAGCACTGGAGAGACTGAATACATGAGGACTACTATGAGTCTGAGCTGTGTAGTGAGACCCACATACCAAATATATAGATTTTAAGAAAAGAAAGTATTTCTTTTTTTTTTTAATCACAAATAGGACTTTATCACTATTAAAAATCTGGATCTTAAATGGACTCTTGGACTGGTGGTTCATACCCATCAGCTCATTCAACTTTAGCTCCAGTCTCATCTCCAGTAGCCTTTCCAGAGCTACTATCTTCACCATGAAGCTCCATGAGTTTTCCCAATTCGAACTTAGGCTTCTTCAGCACTTTTACTTTTCTGACAAAGACATTATGAAGAGGGTAGATAGATTGGCAAGCCTTTTCTATGTCTTTCCCAATGCTATCTGGAATCAGTTTATTAACCACTTCCTTCAAGTCATTTGTCTGCACCTCTCGGGTTATGATTTCCATCTTCTTCCGGATCTGGCGGACCTGTTGGTGCTGAGCATAAGAGGTCTTCCGTATTTTATTGTTGTGTTTTTTAGTAAAGCCAACACAGAATAGTCGAAGCAAATAACCATCGGTAGTCTTGACATCAACATGAGCTTCGATCTTGGTCTGCCATTTTTTGACCATGGAATACATTTTGTCACTGGTGAGGTCCATGCCATGGAAGTTAATCAGGCAGTTTTTGCCCTGAACATCTTCAGTAATTACCTTGAATTTTCTAAAAGCAACTTCATCATTCTGCAGATCAGCAAGGCTCACTTCAGACACACGACCTTTGAGCCCATCAGATGCAATTTTGGTTCCTTGAGTTCTGGTGATGAGTGTTTTCCCAATATTTCGTATGTTGAACATTGCTGGTGCCTTCACATCATACCAGTCTTTTTTAGAAAATGGATCAACCACTTTCTTCTTGGCTCCTTTTTTGCCGCCTTTCGTAATGCACTTGTTCTTGCCTACTGCCATAGTGCTGCTTACAGAGCCAAAAGGCAAGAAAGTATTTCTAAAATACTTATTATTCTGGCTTATTAAGCGGGCTGTGGAAACCACAATCAGTTAAAGAACAAAGGTCAACTTTATGAAAATCACATAATAAAAGACACTGTGATGCAGCAGTGGCTTTAGGGCTTTTTGAAATGGGAGGAATTCTTTACTCCTAAGCTAACCGCCCCCCCACTGTTCTGCCATTGTTGTTTCTGTTTCCTTTTCAGCTGTTACTTCCGCTCTCATTGGCTTGGGTTCAGTGTTGATCCAGGGCAGAACTGATTGCCTCGCAATCAGAAAACAGAGTTAGTTCAATATGGAAGTGGAGTAGTTGGATGGGAAAGGCTGTTTCTGATGGTGGCTTCTACCTTCTACAGTAAATTTGATCGATGAAGTGTTTCTTGTTTGCTCTCCTTTTTTATTTTTAGGGTGTTCAGGATCTCACTACTAGATCAGACTTGTAATGATATACCTGTTTAGAGCCTCCCAAGAGCTGGGATTACAGGTGCATGCCACCATGCCCAGTCTTCTCTTGTCCACCTCATTTTTGGGGTGCAGGTAGGCATAAGGGGTCAGAGCAAGGCTTCTTTTGCATATTAGTTTGTTCCAACATTTGAAGTAAGGCATAAGTAAGTTATCGCTGTACTTCTAGGGTTATTTACTGAGTAATCTTAATATATGAAGAGCAGACATAAACAAATGTTTCAAAACTTCCTTCTTCATAGGCTGGATTTAAGGCACACCTTTTCACACTGAACCTCAAATTATTTTCATTTGTCTTGCCTACCACCTTTAACTGGTCATTGTTCTTATCTATTTATTAACTTAAATTTTCCTTATATCTTCACCTTTTTAAGATTCAGTTACAATACATCATAGCATAGGCACATGGTAATACTTTGTTGTGTTTTTAGAATGCCTCATAAATTCTACCTTAAGGGTGCCCTTCTTGCATATCTATTCCAGTAGCTCTGGCTTATCAATGTGATTTTTCTCCTTTTCCAGTATATTTGGTTTCTTTTCTCTCTTATAGACTTATTTTTATAAATGTGCAGTGATTTTAACTTTATTGTAAAGTTGAACAGCTTGTGTAATATGGAAACAAGGCTTACTGGTTTCTATTTCTTGCAGTGTCTTCTAGAACCTGTCCTATGAAACAGGATTCACGTTGACAAGCACCAGTCTTGGGCACAGTGACTAGAAAGATGTCCTATACATGTTGGCCAAAACAGTTTCACCCTTGAGCTACTTTAAAACTGTCTGATGCATGCCATTTGGTCCCACTGACTTTGTGTGCTTTTGGTTTGTTGATTAGATGCAGACAATCTTGTTTACTTCTATTTGTGCTAATACCTCTGACCTGCCCAGGAGTTTAGTGCTCTGGTTTGAGAATGTGGATCTCTTTACAAGACAAAGAAGCCATTCAATCTGTGGACCATCCCCTTTTTTAGCTTTGTGCCTGACCAAGTTGTTCCTCTAAATGGCTTCCACCATTTGATACAAAAGAGCCTTCTTTACCTTTGGCTTTGCAGTCTCTTACAAGTTGCTTCTGAGTAGATTTGTGGTGTGTGTGTGTGTGTGTGTGTGTGTGTGTGTTTATCCTCTTGTGCCTTCTGAGATTTTCTCTATTCTTAGCTTAGGGTCACTTTCTGTTTTATCAGGGATACCTTAGCTACTCAGCTTTCCAACCATCCTGAAGATTCTATTCTTTCTCTAGCCCCCTCCCTCAAGAAAACCTAGTACACAATTAGGAACACTTACTCTTAGTAACTGTGGTACTTTTTCCTCATCTTTTAAATCAGTTTCTAGGAATCTGAAGTATTTACTTTTTGAACTCTTTGTCACAACTGCTTACACCAACAAGGGAAAAACTGTGTAATGGATTTCGTATTTTTTTCTTTCTCCTCTCCCTTCATGCTGTTAAATTTAATAGTGCTGCATTTGGCATTCTAAACTTGTTTATCCACAGTGCCTAAGTACCCTAAATCTTATGTGCTACCCAGGACCAAGGCCAGGGTATCTTCTAGGACATCTATTCCTCCTCATTTCTTTCTATCCTTCCCTACCCACCCAATTTTGGAAACACTTGTTCAGGTAACTGTCATTTTTATTTCTTCAAGTCTTGCTTGCACATTTTACCAGATGAGCATTATACCAATATATTTTTTCATCATTTATATATGTGAAAGAATAATGGAGAGAGAGCCAAAATATCAATCTAAAAAAGTAGAGGAACTGCTATTTGAAAGAAATATTTGAGGCATAAAGAGAGTATAAGGAGGTGATCAGGTGATAAAGTGACAGACTCTGAGGTCAATTTACTCTCATCAGTAACATCAAAAAATCAGCACTTAAATGCATCACAGCTGTGCAGGGAGCTGTCATTTCCATCTTTGTTTTCTCTTCCTTTGATGTGACAGGAAACAAACTCCCTTCATCTCAGGGTAGATTTTATTTCTCTCTTTTTTTCCTTTTTTTTTAGTTTTTATTTGATATACATTTATCCTAAGGCAGTCTAAATTTCTGAATCATCTGCCTTTTTTCACATAGCAGAGTGTTCTTTGAACAAAATGCTTGACTATTCAAGATGAAATTGATCATTTGTCAGGACTACAACAGACATAGCATATTCTCTGGCTATCTAAAAATTTTAGGAAAGGTCCGGTGCATATTAGGGTAAGCAAAGGGAAGAATGTTTAAGTCTCATATTTTATTCAGAAGCAAAAGAATTCTAGGGCACACATGAATTGTGGTTAATATGTGTAAATATTTGCATATTGGTATGAAGTTGATTTCCCCCAAATATTAGGTCAATATTATATGAAATGGCTGAAATTTGATATTTGATCTAAATTAATAGCGAATTTCCTAAGAATCATCCTTGAATATTTTTTCTCATTTAATCTCAATGCTCATAACAGCTGTTTTAAAACTAAAGATTCTCTAGCCTATAATCCCAGAATAGTATTGCAGCCTGCAACTTGAATTTTCATCAAGGGACAGTTTGTGTGTTCTGTAATTCCTAGAAATAAATGCTTCCTAAAACTAATGATAATAGTGGTTATAATGATAATTACAGTAAGAAAAAAACACTCTTGGCATAGCTTATATATGGTTTACCCTTGATGCATGAAGATCTTTCCTCTGAGAAATATGTAGCATCTTCTAATGTTAGTATCATTATAGTAGTTGCTATTGTTTTTTCAGTGTAGGGAATTAATCTCAGGGCCTTGTGCATGATTGGCAAGTGCTCTACCATGGAATCACACCCCTCCTGTGAGTGTTATGGGTTGATGCACTAGGTACAATTAATGCTTCTAGTAAGTTTTTACAATAGGTTCTGTCTTTGTTCCCATTTTACAGAAGATTAAGTAGTCTCAGAGAAGCAAATAGGCCAAAGTCTCATCTTGAGCAATAGAACAAAGCCCAGACTCAGGCTTGTTTAACCTGAAGGTTTTATATTTTCTTTGTTAACATGGCATCTCCTTGAGTCAAAGATAAAGAAAAGAAAGCATCCAATTAAAGCAGTTAGAGTTCATTTCCTGCCTCCGTGTAATAGCTATACTCCTTGTAGTTAGATAACAAATCGTGTTCCAGATAAGCTTTTCTATTCTTTTCCATGAGTTTCTTACTAGGTAGGACTTTGTTTTGTATTGAACTGCTATAATGGAGGATCTTTGGTCAGGTTGATTGAGCTAAAGCTCTTTGTTCTTTAAGAGCCCAACTCTCCCTGAGCTGCTATTCACTGGTGGCAAGAAACTTGGGTTACATATACTAGTCCAGCACTATTTTTTTTTTTTTTTGACGGAACTGGAGATCGAACTCAGACCCTTGCACTTGCCAGGCAAGTGCTTATTTTACTGAACCATCTTCCCTGCCATGCATCTTAATTATTCTTACCTTTCCTTCTCCTGCCCCACTTTCCGTCTCTAGAGCCCCTTTCTGTCTGCAGGAATCTACCTCCATATGTCCTATTATCTTTTCTTAAAAATTATTTATACTTTGGGTTTCTTATATAAGAGAAGATATGATATTTAACTTATATATCTGATTTGTTTCACTTAAGGTCTCAGAGTGCATTCATTTTCCTACAAATCAGTCAAATTCATCTTTCTTTATGGCAAAGTAGTTCTTCATTATACTACATTGGCTTTATTCATTCATCTGTTGATGGATATGGAGGCCACTTCCAGGATTCACCTATTATGAAGTGTGCTTCTATAAACATGGGTCATTGATGTATGCTATCTTTAACTCCTTTGGGAAGATCCTTATAGGGGAGCAGTACTGTTTTATAACACTGTATGTCTCACCTTTACATGCCAATCTTTAGGCAGGATGGAAGCTCAGACTTGGTGCCATAAAGAGTTCTTCTAGTTCAGAGTATGTTTATGAAACTTGAGTTAAAATGTGGTTTTTCTAAGTTCATTTAACTCTGGTAGAGTCATTCCGCATGAGTGAACTTCACCGCGTAGACCATTTGGATTCGGATAGCGGATGAATTCAGTTTTTCCTTCTATAATTAAATATCTGAGGCAGACAGACTTTGTTAAGAAAAGAGCTTCACTTAGCTCTCGGTTCTGGAAATTCAAGAGCTGTGCTGCTGGCATCATCTCTACTCTAGTGAGGACTTTATGGTAAATAGCACTACAGAGTTGGGAGCCTGCATTGGAGGAAGAGATTGTATCTCAAAACAGGTAGCCACTGAGGCTGAGGAATCCATGGTTTCTCCCAAGGGCACACCTCTTCTGACCTCCATGCACAAGCCTCCAAATATGTGAATTCTGGTTGGACAAACTCAAACCTTCTCTAAACTATAGAAGCAAGTGGCTCCTTATTTTGCATTGTGTTCATTGTCATGTATTAAAAATAGAAATATGCATGAGCAGAACCGTAAATATGTTTTCTGGGCAGCCACTCATTTTAGTCTAGGCAGTTCATTTGCAAAAATTAGGCCTTAAAATACTAGACATTTAGTTTTGCTTCTGTTTTTGGAATGGTCCTTTCATCACATTGAAACATTCTGGAATATGATTAAATCTGTGTGCTTCTGTAGCATTGCATAGAATTTGGGATTATGCTGTCAAGAGTTGACTTAATACATAAGATTAAGTACATTAAAGAAATAAACTGACCTTGCACAGTTCATTATCCTCTGAATGATAATGAACAAAATAAGCTATTCTGTTCTTCCATGTGTCTAGTTACTGATGCTTACTAAAAGTACACTACAGTGTTTACTATTTCAAACAATAAGCACAGTGTTGCAAAGTGTTATCTTTAAACAAGACCAACATTTAATTCATGTGTCATTTGTTCTCACCCTTGAATACAGTTTTGAAAAACTGTCCCTTATTAGTTACAGTGCGATCAGGAACAACTAGGATCTTGTATAAACATGTACATGTCTGCAAAGAGTAGGTTACTTTTTATTTTCCTTTGAAGTACCTTAAAGTATACTCCTAAAATATATCTTGGATTGCATACTATTACTTGTTTTCTGAATAGGATAAAACATCTTCAAGGGTAAGAGTTGAAAACAAGTATATGAAAGTGACTTATTCTTTTCTGGCAGAAAATTCTGGTACAAAATTGGGTCCTTGAATTTTCCAAATGAGGCTGTATTTATTGCCCTTCTCCAAGAAGAGCCATTTTAATAATTTTTGCTATCACATCAAAGCCTCTTCATGATAATTATAGTCAGTAATTGCAGTAGTAACGCTGTGTTCCATCTGCAGTCTCTGTGTAATGGGAACTAGGGGGAAAAAACATGTCACTCTGCTTCTGGGGAGTTGCCATGGAACCTGAGGCCCCGGGGCCAGACCGCGACTTAACATAGGTTGTATGTGACCCTCCCACTGCTGGGCCCTGAGCCATATATCACCTTTTCTTTACCTCTCCCTTGCCCTGTTTCTTTCCATTCTTTCTCATTCCTGCCCTTTAGTGATAATTGGCCTGAGCCCCTTCCCTTCCCTAGTTGTTGTCCAATGTGAAGTAATTGATAGTCCCTGATTTGAGGCCACTTTCTAGGAATGGGCAAATAACTGGATCTTCTTCAGAATCAGATGTTTGGCTACATTTATTACTTTATGCATGAGTAGTTGGCTTAAGATCCAAAAAAGTTATGTAGGGAAAACTGGATAATATAGTCATGGTCTCCATGTGTACTCACCTGTATGTTGTAGGCCATAGAAAGCTGTCTGATATTTCTTTAAGGCATGAACATCAAATCTCAGGTTTAACTATTGGCCACGTTTCTGAAATGCACACAGATTTCTATGTCTCTCCTGGGTCATATGATAGCTAATACCGATCTATAGTGACTTGTTGTCAGCCTCATGGAAGCAGATTTCAGTTCTTCGAGGCTCAAATTAGAGTGGCCTCTCTCCTTTTATCCCTGCCAAAAGCAAAAGTGGAGCACCCCCCACCCTCAAGAACACAGATACCTCCTTCATTTTTGGATGTCTTGACAGTTTTTCCTAATGAGGCCCAGACCACCTCGAATGTGGTATCTGGAACATCCATCTCTACCTCTATGGCCTTATTGTCACTAAGAGACCTGTGGTCTGTCAGGCCTTCATTGGAAGATGATGAGGAATTGAACAAGGGACTTGAATGTATAGCAAGTAACTGATTTTTTTTTCTGTATTTAGTACAGGGTCTCACTACATAGTGTTGTAACTCAAAAATCAAATGACAATGGGACAAGTCCAAAAATCAAGGAAGCACTTTATTTTAGCAGTTACCCTGTGGCGGTCTCTACGCAGAAAGGCAAAGAGGCGCGCTGGGCCATTACAAGGAGCAGTATTTAAGCTTCAAAACCACAAACCAGAGAGGGGAAGGGGGAATGAGGCAAGCTTTGTACAGAAGCAGATCGCATTGGTTACTTTGGGGTAACTTTTAAAATAATTGGTTAGCGCCTTTTGTAACTGTTGTTTGGGCAACTAATTTGTATCTTTTTGCACAAACAGCAGTAGGACTGGCAGTTTAGGGTTGATAAGCTAATTTTAACAGCAGTTGGATAGGCAGTTTGAGATCAATTAGCTAGTTTTCCTGGAACTTGGGGCTCCGAGGGTGGAGTACTACAACAAGTTAGAACAAAACAACAAGGAGGGAACAAAGTAGTGACTGAGGGGTCAAGATGGAGTCAGTTAGGCTATAACACATAGATCAGTGATTCTCCTATTTGCAGCCTCCCAAGTGCTGGGATTACAGGTGTGCACTACCATGCTTGGTCTTAGTTGCCTGCTTAGTGCACCCTGTGGGCAGGGCTGGCACAGTATATGGGAGACTGAACTGAAGCAGGTGCTTTCATCCGCTGAGCTATCAGGCCATCCCTGCAAGTGACTATTTTTATATCCATATTTTATCACTTGTTGGTGGAGGTAATCACTGTCCTCTTTATCAAGGAAGTGAATTTTTTCCTGTTAGGAATAAATAACTACATTAATATTTTATGTGAATGCCTAAGATCTGCCTTTAATTTTCCCTTTTTGTGATACTTAAACCAGAGGAAGATAGTAGGTGGCTTTCAAGGCAGGCCATGCAACAGCGTGGCTAGTGGACCCATTGCATTTGACTTAAGTCACTTTTGATCAGAGTTTTGAAGAGTCCAGAGCAAATGGGACTTATTTCCAGTGTGCTACAGAGAGATATATCATTTTCTTTGCTATTTGGTATGTCAGTCTCTTGAGGGCACAGAACTCCTTTGGTGAGATTTCAGTTGAAAATTTGAATGGAGTCAGTCCAGTGATTTATTCACTATCCATATGTAAGTGTAGAAAAAATAATCCTCAAGTGGTCTGATTATAGTCTTTAAAATCAAAGCCATGACATAGTCTGAGGTGCTTTTTTAAATTAATTTAGATATTTAGTGACCTCTGATTAGTCAGTCCAAATACATGAAATAGTATTTGTATGAGAAATCTCATTTTAGGACTGTGCTCTGCGTCTGTACTAATGTCTTTTGTAGGTATGGCTGATTCCGCAAATGGACATAAGTTAACTGGCACTGTATGGATTATATTTGGTTGGGTGACTCTCTCCTTGTTTGTCCATTATGTTGAAGTTCTAAAGTGAGCCATAGTTGTGTGGATTTGCCAGATTAGTATTATCTCTCCTCTGGTCTTAAGAACTAAGTGGTTCTAAGAACAGATGAGAAGACCTCAAGGCCTTAGGGGAATTGGGATTACATAGTAAGGAAGAGAGAACAAAGCCTTTACAACAGCAATAAAGTTAATGTCTGTTAATCTTGTAATTTTTCAAGAGGGTGGAGGGCAAGCCCTTTGTATTTTCTGCATGGATGGATAGCGGCTGGCACAGAAGTGGCAGTTGATAAATACTGCATAAGCACTGACAATGTTATTATGTGGTCAAATCAGATCAAAGATTAGTTTGGGAGAAATGAATCAGTTCTTTGACATAGACTTGGGAAGAATCTGAGGGTTCTATTCCCAGATCATCTCTTGAGATGCACCAGTTGAAGGAACTAGGTCAAGAGGTGATAAATAGATTTTCTAATTCTGATGGACCCATCAATTAATAGGTCTGATCCTAAAGAAAATGTTCTCTAAGGTGAGATTGGGGAATCAAATGGTGTCAAGGAGGTAGTTGGTAAATCTCAGTCAAAATTACATTGCCCCACAGATAACAAATTGGTAGAATCTATTGAAACGTAAGAACATTGAAGACTTGAACTCAGTTGTGTGGGAAAAACACCCTAATTTCTATAAGGGGAGTCTATGTTTTGTAATAACCCTGTGTTATTCAAAGGGCTAATGCATAAACAGACAAGATGGATATCACTGCATGTGATCTATTTAATTTAAAAAAGCTTTTCATGGGGTTTCATACCAAGCCAAGAGAACCCAAGATAGGCTTTGAATAGGCAGTAAAGGGTAATGGATAAACTTGAGTGAGTTTTATTTCAAGCTCTAGGAAAGGACGTGGAAGAGGAAGAGTACTTTGAAATCCTGAATTTTATCAACAAAATGTTTCCAAATAGCGAATAGCCCTTTAGGAGGTCTGAGTGGTAGGAAAATGGCTTGATTCATAGTACTACATAACATTCTGCTTAGAGAGTTTTTGTGCCCATTTGGGAAGGTATGGGAAATTTAGCTTTGAAGAACTAGAGGCAACATGAATGTTTGATGTCCTTATCCTCTCATGCTAAGGTTCACAAGACTTTATCTCTTGTAAGAAAATTAAGCCCCATTAAACTATGCCTCATATTCACATCCATGGGAATTGAAATTAACAGTCCTTCAATGTATATCTGTACAAGAGTAAGCTATGACTTACTGTGATTGTTAAAAAGAATTTCATAGAAACAGGTTTTAAGGGATTTAAGCAAGCACAGACATTAAACATGAAATGGAAGAGAAATTAATGTTTCTTTTCTTCCATTAATTTCTCTTCCATTTCATTGATGCTTGGCTAGAATTTTAAAGAATGGTTTTTGGGGCTTCAAATATGATGCTGTAGAACCATTCATTTCTCTTTATGTAGGGAAGATAATTTTACTATATTATCCACTGTAAAACCACTTTAGATAGTCACTTGAAGAAATGTCTTTTGGAGAATTCATGATAGATGATATTATTCCTCTAGTATATTTTTTCTATACAGCAGATTGTGGAGCACTTCTTTCCACACTACGTTTTGGGAAAAGAATTTTATGTATGTTGTGAAAAGAAGTCACACACATGGCTCATTGTAGAGCAATTGCATAACATTCACGAGGCCCTGGGTTCCATCCCCAGCACCAAAGAAGGAGGGGGAGAAAGGGAAGCGAAAGAGGGGTTTTGCCTTTCCTAGTAACCAAGCTGTAACCACTTACAGACAAAAGAAACAATTTCACTATTAAAATTTGTCAGGACCCACACAGCCCATGAAATGAAAGACACTAACAATTCTGTTAGGGCAAGAATCTTTTATCTGTGAACTTCCTCATCCACACATTGCAGTTTTTCCTACACTTGCCTCGATGTAGCTGCTGACCCTTCCCTGTCTTGCTGTGTGACCTAAATGGTGGTCTCAGGCTATTTGAGAGCTGGCCTTTTACAGCTTCCTTAGGGGCTTTGGAAATAGCAAGGAAACTTGCTTAAAATTTGAAGTCAACCCCTGGGCAAAGGGAAAGGAGTGTCATTGAAGTTTTTCTTCCTTTTGCTTCCTGCTCTCTCAGAGGTCTTCTGGGCTTACAATGGAAACTGCCCATGGAACAGTCACTGGGGATGCAAAGAAAGGACAAGTTTCTGGCACCCAGTGTCCCTTCCCCCGGCCTGGTTTGATGAGCTGTCTCAGAAATAGCCCTGCCAGGGTATGCGGACACAGTTCCGTGTCCGTAGAATAAGCACTTGCCTCGCAAGCACAAGGTCCTGAGTTCAATCCCCAGTATCCAAAAACAAACAAATCCCTAAGAAATAGCCCTTCCAAGAGCTTCATCTAGCAGGGATTGTAATCTGTGGCTTGGTTGTACAAATTCCGGAGGTGCTGTGGGGTAGCCTAGGAACAAAGTACCCTAGCCAGTAGTGTTTCCTCTTTAGGACCCTTTTTTACTTGTTGCTGTGACAGGGTTGTCCTTGGGAATCTCAGTCTCTGTATAGTTCCTCATCTCTCTTCTGTAAAAAGAAAGTCTTAAAGATGGAAACAGGAAGAAGAAAAAAATTACAAGAAAGCAAGAAAGACTTTAAGAAGAGTTATGGAAATCTTCATTTCATAGGCACTTGTATAACAAGCATCTTGAGATTCTTTGTAATTTTTCCCACTCGCACAGTACTTGAAATTCACATGAAGCCCCTTCAGATCATTTTTCTGATTCTGAAATCCTTAGAAGCTAAATTATGAGCCTAGTAAAAATCATAAATTATATGTGTTTTGTACTGGAGATTGAACCCACAGCTTTTATACTAAGCTGCGTCCCCAGTTCCCTTTCTTATTTTTTAAATTTGAGACAGTCTCACGAAGTTACTAAGTTGCCTGGGCTGGACATGAACTTGTGATCCTCCTGCCAGCCTCCAAGAGTGCTAGGATTGCAGGCCTTTGCTACCCCACAAGGCTATAAATTAGCATTTCAGTGAAATATTCACTTGATGCCCCAAGTTATGTATGCCTGAGTCAGTGACAGAAAGGAACTTTTCCTGTCTGTCCCTAGTCAGCCTCTTAGGACCCTGACACATTTTCCTGAGCCCTTTATAAGGACTGATTGTTTAGGAAATGCCTACCAGAGTTAAAATTGTTGAGCTTTGGATTGTTCACTAATATTCTTCTTGAGTCCAAAAGGTTTTAAGAGTGCAAAATAGATACAGTTGCTCTATCTGTTCACTTAGTAAATCCTCAGTGCAGTTAAACAGTGATCTGAGATGTCAGATACTCTCTTAGGTTTATAATTTGCTTATCATTTAAGGAATAAGAAGCCCTGTTTGATTTCTATCTGGAGTATAGCTTAAAGCTGCTAGAAGCTCATTGAAACGAAGTATGCAGTTTTAAAGTAAAAGCCCTAACTCTTATAACAATGCTTATACAATGTTATTCTTAGAAAAATATAATAAGACTTGATTTTTGAAATGTATGTTTCTGATTGGCCTCCTTTATCCTACCTTGTAGGATTAGTGGACCTAAAAATAATTGGTAGTCTTAAGCCCTCCAGAGCTATATTTTGGCAAGGTTTTGCGAAATGCTAACTAGCTGCATTTCTCCCACTGATTGGTAGGTGATCTCAAATCATACATCTGCATAATGACTGTAATTTATGTGCTTTATTATTAAGGTTTAGGTCAAATGACTTCAGGTTGTCGATGTTCATAACGTATTATATGCAGTAATTTCATTCTTTTTTGGAAGGGGGAGGATAGATTAATTTATATGTTGCTCCACTTCCTGGGATTATTAAAAACCTTTAGAAATTTTCCTTCTTTGTTCCCATCAGGCAGGGCATTGTATGATCCTCATGGGGTTCTTAGGTAGCTTGGCGGGGCTGGAGTTATAGAGCAACCTGCACGTTAGATTGCTTTGTAGCCCTCTGCATTAGGTCTGAGAAATGAAGAGAAACTTTCGGCAATGCATTAGACCAACAGTAAGGAATTGTTTTAATTTGCGAGCAAATAAAAATTGGAAAAAGAGTAAAGTAGCAATTGAGGGATTAGAAAAATTGGCCCAGCAAATAATAGCTTAATGTAGCTCCCCAATATTGCAAGTATTTGTATTTTTGAAAGTATGGTGAACATTTCTTTCTCTCCAGCCACATGTATTTATCCTTTTTACTGTGAAAGCCAAAACTTATTTTAAGTGAACATTTTTTCATTGGTGAAGAGGTTTAGGTTTATAAAAATTGGGAAGATAAGGCAGAGTTTGCTACATTTACCTCTTATACTCCCTCTTATTAACATATGACATCTCTGTGGTGCATTGATGCACAAAAATTTACATTTTGTTCTCATTCCCTTCACCCATTTATAGTATATACAGTGGCATTTGACATACTTAGAGTTGTACCTCCATCAACAAAATTAGCTTTAGAATATCCCAGAAAAAAAAAAAAACCCGGACGTGTTAGCCACTTTCCTCCCACCCTTTTCCCCTGTGCCCTTAGCAACCAGTAATTTTACTTTCTGTCTTTTTATTTATTATGCTAGACTTGCATGTAAATGGAGTTCTACAATGTGGGCTTTTATTTTTATGACTGGCTCCTTCTACGTAGTATTGGTATTTTTAAAAATCTAACCATGCTGTAACATGTACCAGAATTTAATTCTTTCTTCTGACTGAGTAATACTCCATCTACATACTTCAGTTTGTTTATCCAGTTATCAGTTGATGGAAATTTGGCTCTTCTAAATAATGCAGCTATGAACATTTACATACCAGTTTTTGTGTGATTACTTTTTGGTTCCCTGGTATCGTTCTATTCTAGGATATCCAGGACACCATGCATGGTCATGTCTCCTTAGCATCACAAGGATTTGCTAATTTATTTATGTTTCCGTTTTCTTATTTTGGTGATAGAGGGTAAAATCCAGGGTCCTATGCATTCTGAGCAAGCAGTATGCCACTGAGCCACCCTTCCATCTCCAAAGTTTTGCTTTATATGGCTGTTTAGATGTTCGTGCTTGGTCTCTGTCCTTTGACATATACATGCCACTCAGTTCTTCCCTCCAGTGTTCTTTCCTCCACATGTCCACCTTCAATAGGAAGCCACCCTGAAACATTGAAAGAAGGAAGGTAACTTTTCTGGTTCCCCTCAGACACCTACTACAAGTTGTCCAAAATGTGTCTCCTTCTAGAACTTCAGTAGCTGATCTAAGTATGAGAAGTTCTTTCCTTTCATCAAGAGCTAAGTTTTTCCTAACCCCAAGGAAAGGACTCACAATTTCTTCTAAATGGGCTAGTGCAAAATTTTAATCTTTTACATTTGCAATTTACAGTGTCTCCAGTCTGTTCTCAAAGTGCCTTACAATAGCCCTCTGAGTACAGTTTACATTTTTTGTGTCTTCCAGAGGTCTCTGGTTGCTTCATTAGTAATGTCAATCTGGATACAGAGAATACCTTACAAATCACATTGGTGTAGGCAAGCTTGGGTTCTCTGCCTATGCTTTCTGTCTGTTGTTTCTACCACTTGGGAGACTAGAGGAGTAATGCCTAGAGATTTTGTTTGTGTTCTGCAGGTACAGAAAACCGATGCCTTAGTGGCAGCCATAAATCTTCCTCTATCAGCATCTCACCCTAGGCCCCCTAAAAGTATGAGGACTGAGGAAATATTTTCTTAGCACCTAGTTGGACTTGAAAGTGAATTTTCTGAGACACAGAAAATGATGATTAGAGTTGGAAATAATTCAGGTTAGTAGCCAGTAACCTGAGGACCAGCATGAGAACCTAACTAACCATTTGAAACATTTTCTATAGGAAGCAGAGTTATTAATGGCTGAAAACTAGTGAACATTTGCTGCACCCAATTTATGCATTGGAGCCAGCCTTTGCTGGGAGGAGCAAATGGGATAAAGTGAGGAAGCTCACATCTGCCGGTTGTTCATGTTAGAGCCTTGTTGAGGGATAGGATAGATGCCATGTATTAAATTCTTTCAAACCCTTTATTTGGAATGTTTCAGAAAATAAAAAGAAAGCTAGTATGCACATTGCAGGATTGAGTAGTAATTTATTGTGATTGTCTTTGTTCATCTTTGAAAACTAAGGCATTTATATTAAGACTAAAGAGAAATTACATAAAGCTGGTATAATTTTTAAAAAGTTTGGCTTCTTGGAGTGATTTTTTGTTGTTGTTTTTAATGCTGTAGTTAAGCTTTAGAAGCATGCTTCATTGAATCCCATGCAAGCCTCCTGGGACAGGGCTGAGGGCCCTTTTTTCTATTGAGGGCCACTGACCCACAAAGAAAAAAAAAAACTAATCAAGGGCCATGTACAAAAAGCAACTTAATTTAAGTGCTTCTTTAGAAAACCATAAAGCATTTAGTTCACCTGCTTTTTCAATTAAGAACAAGGAGTTCTCAACAAGTACAACAAATTTTTTAAAAAGTCCTTCAGTTTCATGTTATGCACAGATAAAAGCTGGGGTGGAGTGAGAAAGAACAGTATGTGTAGAGTGTGAAAAGCAGGCAGGAGAGCTTGAAGGGTCTAGAAGAGACACATGGAGTCCAAACTTTATATATCCAGGTCACAGAAGCAGGAGATGGAGTTTGGCAAGTGGGACAAACAGACAACAGTTAGAGGTCATAACCTGCTGCTTACCAAGCTGCATCATTCAAAGGAGAACGAGTTCCCAGCTCTTCTGTGACTCAATCCCCAAAGTCTGTCCAGCAGTAATTCTTTTTTTTTTTTTTTTTTTTTTTTTTTTTGTCTTTTTGAGACAGGGTCTCGCTGTGCAGTTCAGGATGGCCTTAAGCTCACTTTGTAGCTCAGGTGGGTCTCGAACTCACAACAATCCTCCTGCCTCAGCCTCCCTAGTGCTGGGATTACAGGCATGCGCCACCACGCCCGGCTTCTCCAGCAGTAATTCTTGATGAAGAGTGTGTATCAGAATCTCTTTGGGGCCTTTTCAGAAAGTCTTCATGCCTCCACACTTGTCTTAGTGGCAGTCTCCCTGTCCCATATACATTGAGCGGTCCCTGTGTTCAGGTCTCTCAGCCTAAAAGAAAAATGGTGGCATCTATCTTAAATGAAAAGCATATAGGATTACCAGGCTCTGAAAACATGTCTCCAGAAAGAAAAACTGTTGCTCATACAAACAGCATCTACACATAACACTGAGCACCTTTCTAATAATATGTATGCCGGGCCTTGAGAATAAACCATTTTTGGTGCTTAAAGTAGAAATGCTCAAGCTTCTTAAAAACTTACTTTTGCAGCACTGATAGAATCCAGGGCCTCATACATGCTAGGCAAGTGCTCTACCCAGCCCTGAAATATTCATATTTTTTAATTTGTAAAAAATTTATTTATTTGGTCCAAGTTCTCGCTATGCAGCTTGGACTTATGATCCTCCTGTCACAGTCTCCCCAGTGTGGGGATTATAGGTGTGCACCACCACACCTGGTTTTGGTGGCCGGCGTGGGATTGACGCAGATGCTTAAACCACTGAGCTATCTCTCCAGTCTAATACCTATTATTTTAGCAAAAACTTTATTTTATTTTTGGCAGAACGGGATTGAACTCAGCCCCTGCACTTGCCAGGGAAGCACTTATTCTTATTGTGCCATCTCCCCAGCCCCACAAAAACTTTAATTATCTAAGTTGTCTGATATTCTTAGAGAATATAAAGGTATGGTTTTACTTTAAATGCACCAAGACATTTCCTCCTTGTACTTCTCCTCACCCCTAACTACTTATGGCACTGAACCCCCAGGAGCCTAAGTATATCTTGGGCTTTAATTCCAAAGTGTCATGGACTGCATATGTCACGGCTTGTGGCAAAATGTCAAATTACTTTCTAAGTAGTCGTTTTTATAAATGCAGACAGAGTAAACGGTACATTTAAGGTTATGTGGCAGAGTAGAGTGTTGGAGAGCAAGCTTTGCACTGAGAGGGAGATGCCTTTGCCAGAAGAAACATTAGCCAACTATCTACACTGTAGCCTTTCCCCACTAAACTGAGTCTTTGGAAAGGTTTTTACTCTTAAGATAAAAGGACACTTTTTTTTTTGTTAGGTATTTGCCAACACAAAGACATGTTCCAGCATTCAAGTATAAGCAAGTCCCCATACGGTCCTGCTGAGGAGGGCCCTGGTGGATTTGAGAAGGGTGGAGGGTGAGGACCACATGAGGCCTTTGATGAGTGCCACTGTAAACCGTGCTGTCTACTTTCAGCAGGTTACCAGTAAGGCTTTTATTGCTGTTACCTGTTTTTGAAGGGTGTGTCCTCAGTATAAAATTCCTGTGGTAAGTTTAAACCTCTGAACATCTAGCACCTTCTTTGGTGGAAAAAGCAATACTTTCCTGCCATTTGTCTACTTTTTTTTTTTTCTGGTTTCAGGGTGTGTTTACTCCCATACAGCTTGAAGATGAGGAAAAGAGTCTTTTTCCTTAAGTTTAGAGGCCTATTTTGAGCCAAACGAGGGGTTGCATTTCTGCAATCCCAGCAGTTAGGAGGATTGTCAGTTCAAGGTCAGCCTTGTCTCAAAAAAAAAAAAAAAAGTTAGGAGCCTATTTTGATAGTGGCCCTTTATTTTATATGCAAGTTGGTATATTGAGTATTTCAGTTAACTTCCTATGTGGCATATCTGAGTATGATGTGTGGTATTTTGTGGAGGGCCCCCTGAGCAGCTGTCCTTGAAGGAAAAGCGACTGCCTCCATTTTGACTGAGCCTGATCCTCTTTCCTTGTATTGTTATGTAGAGAGCTGGCTAGGACTTCTGTTTATCCTTCAATTGGCCTTAAGCAATGTGTATTGGTCTAGCTGAGGTGCTGGTGATAGTCTTTGAAGGTGGCATGCCTGTTTCCCTGGTAAGCCTGCTGCTCCTTAATGTGACCTGGGTGGAGACAGGATGGTGCCAGCTGGGATTGAGCCTCGAGATAGAGACTATGACTTCCTGGGGCTTGAAAGACTACATCAAAGCTGAAGCCCTAGACTCCCCAAAACATTAAATACAATATAATGCAGATTACTCTCTCTCTCTCTGCATATCCTCTCTGCGTGTGGCAGAGGTAAATTTAGGCCACCCACCTAGCTCAGCTCACAGTAGTCACCTACTTCCCACGATTCTCAGTCAGTCCTCCTGAAGTCACTCCTCCACTGAATAAAACTGGGTGAGGCCCTGGGTCGCCCTCTTGGTTCCGGAAAGCCATCTTCATGGCTAGACCTAGAGCCCCTGGACTCCCCGATGATTAAAGATATAATTTAGTGTCTTCATTTTCTCTGTGAGTTGCATGAAAATTGGTAGATTGGAATCAACTTGATAGGATTCCAATAACATAACTTTGGGATTACAAATATTGATTTCTTGGATCGAGATAAGGACCTGGTAGTCTTCTTCATTACTTAATACAGGTACAGCACTGATTCATGTGTTAACATGTTTATGGCGGGGCTGTAGTTTGTATGTCTTGCTTACTGGTGGCTCTAAGTTACTGAAGGTACATGTATGACTGTTCCATTGGGTGTCATGGGATAGTCATGCATGTATTCAAGCTTAGAGGAACATGTTAAGAGTATAATGGGTGAAACTCAATTCTGAACTCAGAAAACAACAGAGTATTGCCTTCTTAATTATGTGTCCTCATACTAAAAGCTTGCTCTGAATTTAGGTCAATAAGAAGGAACTTCGTCTTTGGTTATAACAAAGGTGTTTCTAAAAAACAGCCTTAGTAACACTTTTTCATTAATGAGATTTGTGATGTTCTGCAACCTCTTAGCTCTAAACTTTATTAAATGATCCTTTTAAAAAATCTTTGTTTTTGGAGATTTATAGTACAATTATCCGCTAACCAGGATTTTGAGAAATGTCAAGAGAAAGTGGTCTCTAGATGGGGAAGTTAATTGAGGATTGTCCTAGCATAGTGCTGTGCCTTGTTTCTACCAATAACACCCTACTTGCTTTTTTTTTAATTTATTTTTTTTAGGGAAAGGTCTACAGGATGTTCAGACTCTCACTACTAGATCGCTGAATTTTTTTTTTTTTTTTTTTTTTTTTTTGTGGTACTGGGGATTGAATCTCACTACTAGATTGGACTTGTAGTGATTTGACTATTTACAGCCTCCCAAAAGCTGGGATTACAGGCATGTGCCACATGCCCAGTCTCTCTCCTTGCTTTTTTATTACCAAAGAGGAAGAACAATTGGGAACATACATGATTATGAAATTACTCATATGTATGGCTGACTCTAGTTAGAGTTAATTTACCATGCAACTTGATGTGAAGTACCCTGCCCCAAAGTTCCTCTGGTATTTATATGAGGCTATAAGCCCAGAATGCCAAGCAGCAGCTATGGGCACCTTGTTTCCCATGGTGAGTGTTCTTAGGAAGACTTGCTTTTCATTCTCTAGCCCTTTTTTGTTCATTAAACACATTTACCATTGGCAGGTCCACGTATCCTGCACATCTCACTCACTTGTGAGAGTGTGTTTGAGTCATAGTCACACTATGTTGCCCAAGTGTTTCTGCAAACTTCTTGGAATCAGGCGACTTTCTTGCCTCGGCCTTCTGGGTAGCTGTAACTGCACGTACCCACCATTGTGCATCTAGTTTACGTCACAGAAATCTTCATTTCTGGGGCCAAGGAGATAGCTCAGTAGAATAAATGCTTGCCTGGCAAGTGAAAGGGCCTAAGTTTAATCCCTGGTTCTGCCAAAAAAAAAAAAAAAGAAAGAAAGAAAGAAAAGAATCTTGATTCTTTTTGGGCCCCTTTTGTCTTGCATGGAACGTGGTGGACTGCAATAGCAGAGGGAACAATGGAAGTTAATCTTTGTAAACATGTAGAGAATGATACCACACCAATTGGTATTGAAGTGTCTAGAGGGTTAGTACCTAGTGGGGTTTATTTCTGAGCAACACTACATTTCTTGGTGATTGTCAGAAAGAGACATTATCTCTTCAAAGCGCAGGTTTTGCTTTCTGATAGTGAAATAAAGAATTCCTCCAAACATTTACCCTTGAAGAATGTAGTGAGGATAAGAGAGGAACTCACTTCATGGGCTGGGCTTCCATGAAGGAGGAAATTCCATTCATCAGAAGCCATTAGACTCTACTGAGGTGAGTGGCTGTACTGCTCAGAATCATAAGATACATACAATCTCTTGATATCTGCATAGGAGATGCTGGCCAGAAAATCTTAAAATTGAGGTTTGTCTCCTTTCACCTCTTTCTGTTTATCATAAGCTCAGGTTATACAGTATGAACTCTGCGTTTCTCTGAGCTGACAACCCCCAGCTTACATCATGTGTTTGCTCAGCCTTTTTTGTTGTTATCACATATTTTATAAAGCATGCTTCTTTAAGGATACATATAATCTCCTGGAGCATATAGCTCCAAGTTCATAAAAAAAAAAAAAAAAAAAAAAAACTGTCTTGTTTGTGTGACTTATCAGTGCTTACCATAAAATTTCAGAAAATTTATGAAAAAGACTACTCCTCTTCATTGGACACACTGATTTTTTTTCTCTAGTGTTTAGCTATCTCCATTGTGGGGTTTTTTTTGCCTTTGGGAGTGGATTTTATTATTTTTATAAGAAGGGAATAAATGATTTTAGGCCTCTTTTAAGCTTTTCAATATACCTAATGACTGAGCCTGTGCAGGATCCCCGCAGTCCGAAGGAAGCTGAGTGTACACCTAAATCAAACCCTTCCCTTTTATGCTTGATGGATGATGAGAGAGATTGACTGCCCTACTTTTTATCTTGCAGGTGATCATTTGAAGATCTGTCCCCAGGGTTACACTTGCTGCTCTGAAGAGATGGAGGAGAAGTACAGCCTGCAAAGTAAAGATGATTTCAAAAGTGTGGTCACTGAACAGTGCAATCACTTGCAAGCTGTCTTTGCTTCCCGTTACAAGAAGTTTGATGGTATGTTACTCAAGTCACGTTTAAGAGCCGACAGTTGAATTTGTATGATTCCCTTTTCAGTGCTTCTGTGTTCCCTTAGCATTTAAGCTTCCTCCCAAGATATTCTTTTTATTGGCTATCAGGGGTAAGTTAGCTCTACAGCTTTATTGCTAGAGTCATTTTAGATGTTCTCAAATTTGTTATAATAGGAATTATGGTCTCAAGGATCCAAAAATATAGATTGGTTTAATTTAAATATTTTCATTTATTTGCCCAGGTAGACACAGTGTAGTGTTGTTGATGCAAGTCACTTTAAAGAAAGGATTTATGAATAAAAAGCAGGCATCTGAAAATTGTCTCAGTCAAAATAGCCACAAAAATTCTGCAGATGCTAGGCTTCGAATTTCAAAATGGATCTTCAAAGAAAACTAGAATTCATAGAAATTCTTCAGAACGCAGAATGGATTGAAGCTCAGCTCTTGGGTGCACATGTGGCAGCAATCCAGAGGTTGCTGCTGTACTGTAATCCTTATTAATTTGGACTCTCTCCCCAGCCTTGCACTTATCTGGGGTCTGGCATGGTCTTTTTGTGGAAAGCCACAACTGAACACATTCTGATCTGTGCTGGACATGGCTTCTCACGTGCATACTTCCCTTTAGTGGTGAAGAAGTAGCCAATATGAGCCCAATGAGAGGCACTTCAATCCTATTTGCAGCAGCATTATAGATAACAGACTTTTAAAAATAACATATGAGGACCAAAACACCTTGGGATTCTTTTCTCTCATGTTCTTCACTCAGTATAAAGATTGTTGTGAAGAAGATTTAATTTTAATAGGAATGATTTCCTTTTGTGCCAGTTTTAAAGGCCGTGCTAATTACATAGTACCTTTGAAGCATGCTTTTCTTGACATTATGTGTAGTGAAGAAGTACAAGGCAAATTTTCTAGATGTGAAATGTCTTTGAGTATTTTCTGCAAAGGGCTCGTTACCATGGTGAGAAGTTAGACTAAATTAGATTTGATATAGCTGATAAGACAGTCCCCTGCTATAGAACAGGTTGTATTTCAAATGTTGGCTTTGAGATTTGTTATTTGAAACTTACAGCTGACTTAATAAGTGTTAGTTAGGTTTTCAGGCTAGAGTATGACGGTATGTTTAATTCATAATGTAGTTGAACTAGGATACTGTCTGTACACTGCAGTATGTATCACTGGCCATTTCCACTGTTTGAAACACTTGTGCAAAAATATATTTGATATTCTGTTTTTGCCTATGTGGATGAGATTAAATTTATATAAGTGTGTATTAGTCAGTTTTCCCATCACTAGGACAAATTACCTGACACCCATACCTTAAAGGAGGAAATTGGTGGTTTGGCTCAGGTAGAATATGTAGTCTATACTTGACTTTTTTCATTGCTGTGAGTCTGAGGCCAGGCAAAACACATCATGGAAAAAGGGGATAGTGGAGCAAAGCTGATTGCTTCATGGTGGCTAGCAGAATACAGAGAAGTATGCCAGAGAGGGCAGGGGTCAGGGACCAGATATATGCAAGAACCATGGTCTTCCCACTCTGACCCACTGACACACATAAGACCTGTGCTTTAATAAGGGTAGCTGTCAAGCCAGTCAAGTTGATGGTCCATCTTAGTGGTCACGGTCTTTAAGGTGGTCTTCCTACTAATTGAGACTGCATGTATATAGCATCTGTGCAGAGTATTTAGCAGTATGGTAAAACTGTATGTAAATGGGTTTTGTCAGCAAAATACATTGTTAGATCACCTCTGCTTCTCTTGATCACTAAGGTATTATTGCTATTTAAAAGAAAGATACTCTCTTGATCATGACCTTTTGCTTCCAAGATAATAGCTTCTTTACTTCAAGGAGAAAACTTGGTCATCTTTGAAATCATTTAGATGCTGGTATTTGAAAATTAGCACATGGGGGCTCTGTCATGAAATTCAGAAGGAATCAAAAATCATGCTGTTGGAGTCAAGGAAATAGCTCAGTAGAATAAGCACCTGCCTGGTAAACTCAAGGTCTTGAGTTCCATACCCAGTGCCAGAAAAAAATGTTCTATAGAAATGACTCTCTTTTTAATGTTGTAGTGGAGATGAAGCTGTTTCCTGGGCCAAAGGGCACCTTCTCCAGGCCACTGCACTTTTTGTTAGGTACAGCTCTTTCTGGAGTGGAGCCCGCAGTCAGCCATTTGCCCATGGGCCTGCTGCTTAGGTGTTCGCTCCTCTGGTTTTGTTGCACTATGCCTATGATTCCAATGCATACTGTTTGAAGAAAGCCTTACAAAGGCACTTTATCAGTAAGTGTTAATACGTTGGTTAGAAAGGACAGAGAAATAGTTTCTCTTGTCCCTTCCTTACCAGACATCACATTCAATAAGTGTTAAAATTGTGCCTTTCTGTTTCAAAACTTACCATGAAAAATGATTATGAACCTCCAGTTTGTTTCATACATCTTCAGATAAAGATAATGGCAGAACCAAAGTTAATAAACATTGATTAATTTTCATTCAAAGGTAGTAACTGGAATATATCATTTCTGGAGATCAGAACAAAGATGGAGATGGAATACTTTGCATGCTTTTTTCTGATAAGAACAGATACTACACTTGATCTTAGCCAAAAGGCTGAGAAGCAATGCATGCTTTTTTCTAAGGTGTTTGTTTGCTTTGTTTTTGTAATATTAAAGATTGAAACCAAGAGTGCTCTACTAGCAAGCACTGTCATGGTCTTTATAGTCCCCATCCTTTTTTATTTTTTGTTTTGAAACAAGGTCTTGCTGTGTTGCCCAGGTTGGTATTAAATTTGT
>PVKA01002098.1:71819-131835 GCA_004027165.1 Ctenomys sociabilis
TTTTGTCAGAACCAGGGATTGAACTCAGGCTCTTGTGCTTGCCAGGGAAGCGCTTATTCTACTGAGCCATCTCCCTGGTCCCCATTTTTATTTTATTTTATTTTACACAGATTGATTTTTAAGCTGTTAGGACCTGCAACACTTTTCAAAAACTGAAGATCTGGAGGTGTTGAGTAAAGTGCTTTAGGGCTATCTGAATTTTCAGAAATCTAGGGGTGGATGCTTGAAGAACTATCTAAACTACTATAGAAAACAAACCTTGGATTTTTAATATGTTTGCAAGAGAGGGGAAGTTGGACTGGGTATTAAGATGGTGACTGGGAAACCAAGATAAAACAAAAAAGTTGCACAAAGATAGCTGGGGCCACTTAAGGAGGAAACAGCAAGAAGACAGGTGGAAACAATGGATCAAGCTACTTTACAGATGCTTCTATGGCCATCTTCAAACTTAGTTCACGTTTTGGCCTGTGTCAATGTAACTTTGTGTATCATCAAAACTGATCTATGTAGGAGGTACCACCTCTCATACATAGATAGGAATGATCACTTTTATAAACTTCAATAAAAGTTTGGGGTCTTGTAGGGAGTCAGCTTTCTGTTGCCAGATATCAACTCAATTATCTCAGCTTTCTGTCATTCTTTCCTGATTGACACCATGTCAGAGTTCCAATGGCAGCTCTGGCAATTAGGAAGTCATTAGCTTGGTGGTGCATGTCTGTAATCCCTGCACTGGGGAGGCTGAGGCAGGAGGATTGTTGTGAGTTCAAGACCAGCCTGAGCTACAAAATGAGCTTAAGGCCAGCCTGAATTGCAGTGAGACCTTGTCTCAAAAAGACCAAAAAAAAAAAAAAAAAGAAAGAAAGAAATGAATCCTTTTACTAGTTCCTTTATCTCTTAAGTCATTTTTTTCCTCTGCACTTTAAATTTTCTATTCACATTTCAAGGGCTATACAGCCTATAACTCAGCTTCTAAAGTATAAACCGGTATGTTTGTAGTATATGTTCAGACTTGGATGAAATCTAAAGAGGACATTTCCTTTAGCAGCGTCCCCCCTACCTTCAGCCAAATCCTCAGGTTTTTTTGTTTTTATGTGTGTTTAAAAGCTGGCTTCTATGTTTTTCTCTACTGCAATCTTTTTTACCCAGCTGTTTAATTTAGCACCTTCCTAGGCTGGAGCCAGAGCCAGAGTTTGATAGTGACAGAGCTAGCTGCTCCCCCTCTCGGCCAGTACAGGGAATGTTTTTGATAGTAGAAGTGCTAATTAACATAGCTGAATTAGTTGTCTCATGAATATGCTAATCAGATACTCTGTTCTGGAGGGTTGGAGAAGAATTAGCTTGTCAAAGGGAATGAAAATAGTAGAAGCAGGGAATAATCCATGTTTTGGGAACAGAGCATGAAGACCCACCCCCAAATGTCTGTCATTTTGTGAGACCAATTGTTTTTAAAAGAAGCACAGCCAAATAAAAAACCCAAATAGGCTGAGATGATTAGAGCTACCATGTTAAATGTGTCTCTGAAATGCATCATAAAAATAATATAGCAGCTATGAAGAAATATTTTAAAACTCCTCTAATCAAAGTGTTTGCTAGATATTTTGCATGTTGAAAGAATTGTTAAGGCATTAGAGATGTTGTCTCATGTGGATGATTCGGAAACACTTAATTTGTTTGGGGAGTAAATTTAGTAACTTTGTATGGGAGGTAGAGCACAGTGAATTGTCAGCTTGCTTCCATGGTGACCCCTGTGTGACCTGGAGCAGTTAACTGGGTCTCAGTTTTTCCATCTATAAAATGAGGGGGTTGAATTAGATGCTCTCTAAAAACCTTTTCAATTCTAAAAATTCTGAGAATCTTTTAAACATGTGACTGACTAGCCCAGCTGCTTTAGTGAAAGGTCTTACAAGATGTTAATTAGCCATCTGTATGGTACTCTCTCTTTTCTCCCTATCATTTCTTAACCCTCAGCTACTTTTACCAGGTCTTTGAAAACCCGCTCATGAGCCTGCAGCTTGTTAACTTGAATAATAGTGGAACTTTTCTGAATTAGCTTAAAATGCACATAAAAGAAATAATTGTGTGTCCCATCTATCTCCATGGGCCTTGTAAACCAGAGTGGTACCCTTCTCTTAAGCCCTAAGCCTCCGCTTGTTTGCTATCATCTCACAGAGGCAGGGGATGAAGGATTCTTCAGAATTAGCCAAATTTGTAGTTTGATCCCTGAATTTGTCTATAGTTCATATTGGCCAGCAATTAAGGCAGTAAGAAAACCAGTATGGATGTGCAGTAAGTAAGTCTAAGGCATCTGAATTGATAGGCCTATGAAAGTAATGACCACGGTGGCAGCGAGCTACCCACTTATCTGAAAAGACAAACACATCCAACTAAGCTCATGGCTGTCAGCTAAACTGAAATTTTCTCCACCTCAGCCTTAACTTTTTTAACTGCATGATTCATTATTATTCTTTGTACAGCAACAATTACTAAGGACCACATGGGAGGAATTTAGTAGAAAAACATGCTAAACATACTCGAAGAATGTTACAGAAATGTGTAATGTAACATGAATTGGTTTTTCATTTCATTCATTAAGACTAAAATTCGTTGCTTTTTAAAGCCTCTGTTATGGTGCAGTAGGCAATACTTCACAAACTGAAGAATTGCAAAAATATTTAGAGTAAGACAAGAAGCTGTCTGGCCTTTCTGTAAATACAGTGTTCCTTCCAGATCATGCTAATGATCTTTGATTTAATTGGAAAGCAGTGCTACTTTTTCTTTCCAATTGTTATTGTCTTTTCCTTCCATTTGAAACAGTATAAAAAATGGGGTACTTTTGCTAGCTCTTTTATAATCACTCTGTGAAACTTGATGAGAATGTACCACTGCCAGCTCAC
This sequence comes from Ctenomys sociabilis, assembly GCA_004027165.1. Lineage (NCBI taxonomy): Eukaryota > Metazoa > Chordata > Mammalia > Rodentia > Ctenomyidae > Ctenomys > Ctenomys sociabilis. Next base: position 74,714 of record PVKA01002098.1, read on the forward strand.
TGTAATCAAATCAAGAGCTCAGACAGCACACACAATTTTCTATTGACAAAGGTTTTCTGCCTTTTGAGCGGTTATCTGAAGTGTGACCAATTGTGGCTCTAGCATTGGCCATTGAAAGTGCTGGTGCAGCTTCTGTGGAGCCTCGAGTACTTTTGCTTTGGGCCTCTGCAATTAGCTTGGACTTCTTCAAAAGGCATGACATCAGCAGGAAGCCGCTGATGTGTCTGGAGGTAAGTAAACACTCAGAAGAAGAGCTGCTTCTCAGCTGCTTTTATTGACTCTGTTGCAGTTTGGGCTTGTGAGTTTAGAATGTCCTTGTACATCACTGCCTACCTCTTCTGTGTGTTTGCGCAGGCCAAAAGAAAAGGGGCTTAGTTGGTCTTGCACTGCCTTCAACTGTTTGAGAGGATTTCTAAGCCTGTCATGCTTCAGCTCTTTCTTATTCATTGTTCCTGCCCATCTTTAGCACCACCTTCTTACAAAAATTAGCAGAACAATGGGAACTCTTGTGATAAATAGGAGGAACAGACAGGGTAGTCCATGGGCATACCTTTCCAGGTGATGAACTTGGCAGTGTATCAAAAGTTTTGAATACATTCATATCCTTTGATTTAGTAATACCATTTTTAGGTATATATCCCAAGGGAAGAAAGTCTACATGAAGATTTTATGTAGCATGCTAATAGGATGCTCATGACAGTATTATTTACAATAGTGACAACTTGGAATAAGCCTGTGCCCCATAGTGGTTATATTGTGTCCTGTCTTTATGATGTCATAATAGGTAGTCATTAAAAATATTTCTGAAGAATTTTTCATCATTTGGTAGGCTTACCATATAACACTGCATTAGAACAGGGTGTAAATGGTATAGCATGACAGCAACTATGTAACATATATTTTCATAAGAAACAGAAAGGAAATCCACAAAGCCATTGTTCCTGTCTTTCAGTACTAGGCTTAAGTTTGATTTATATCATCTTTATAACTCACATGTTTTTCAAATTGTTGCAATGAGAATACTTTTTAGACAAAAATACTCTATTTCTTTTAATGGAAAATGTAGAATCTGCTTTGGTGGCAGTTAAAAAATCATATTTTATTTTATGAAGTATCTCAATCCTCACTGTAGACCAGTGATGGCAAACATTTTAGATCTTTTAATAATACAAATAGCCCACTGTGGCATGTGTGGTATAGGTCTACCATTCTTGCTATAGACAGTTTGGAAAACTTAATACCTCAAAGTCTCTAATGATTAAATGCGAGAGAATAAAGGGAAATAAAGTTACTTTTGAATCAAAGACATGAAAGAATATTTTTATAATCATAAAATATCATTAAAGAGAAAATAATGAAAGCTCATGCACTGTTGGTAGAATGGAAGCCAGGACAGCCATTGTGGATAACAGTATGGGCAAGTTCAGTCCCAGCACCACAAACCAAAACAAAAAAAAAACAATATGACTGATTCTCAAAAAAATCTGAAAATAAAATGACTGTATCATAAGATCCAGCGGTCCTACTTCTGGGCATGTATGTCCAAAGGAAATAAAAACAGCACATCAAAAAGACAATGTTCATTGCTACACTGTTCATAGTAGCCATGACTTGGAATTGACCTAAGTGTTGATTAGTAGAAGAATGGATAAAGGAAATGTGAATATATACGACATGGAATATTATTTAGCCACAAAAAGCATGAAATCCTATCACTTGAATGAACCTGGAGGACATTATGTTAAGTGACGTAAGTCACATATATACTGTGTGATCTTGCTCATAATTGGAATCTGAAAAAATGATATATTTTGAAGATGATGGAATATGCTAATTATCCTGTATTGATCACCACTCAATATATATATGAACCAAAAGATCCCATTGTGCCTCATAAATATATTGAAAATATGGCCAATCAAAAAACTTCAATATCACTGAAAAACTTAACAGAATCATAAAACATTTTGAAAAAATCACCCATGATCCTCAGTACCTCACCATAATCATTGTGTATACCTGATCATTTTGTTCAAAGATAGTATAGGTATACAAATTGGAATACTCAAAATGCAACTCTGTGCCCTGAATTTTCTCTAATTTTTGTTTTCACTTTATTATTTTTTTTCATGGTACTGGGGATTGAACCCAGGGCCTTTGCATTAAGCTATATCCACAACCCTTTTAAAAATTTATTTTATGTTGAGACAGGATCTCACTAAGCGGCTCAGTTGCCTAGGCTAGGCTTCAATTTGTGATCCAACTGCTTTAGCCTCCAACAGAACTGAGCTTATAGACATGCACCACCATACACATTCTCTGACCAGAGATGCTGAACAGATAAGACTCTGTTTTATGAGATGTACATGTGAAGCCATACAGTACCTCTATGACCCATCTACACAGAAAATAGTATTTGAAACCCTTGCAGTGGCTGCCTCAGCTTACTGCCCTCTGCTTTCTCTGGGCATTTCTGAATGCAGAGAAATAGGGGAATGCTAGAGCCACTTTGGCTTGCCGGTGCTGGGAGTGTTCTTCATAGATGGAATGATGCCCAGCAGAAAGCATGAGTGTACAGTGCTGAGCCTTGTGTTGCTGGCCACATTCTCCCAAAATGTAGGCTGTGAGAGATAAACATTGCATTTTCTCCCTAGGTGCCTAAGCATTCAGAGTGCATTACAACTAATAAAAGAATTTTGGGAAGAAAGAGTGGGTCCTAATTTGGCAGGATCCCCTAGCACTCTGACATGCTAACACTGCCTAATGAGGGCTGCAGCTCCAAACTGGCCTGTCAGCTTAGAAGCAGCCTGTTAGTTTGATTCCCACTGATACACATTAGTTGAGTATGTGACCCTTTTAGTACACTGTGTCTTATCAAGCAATGTTGAATAGTGAGATTATGCCATGGTAGAGAAAAGCACTTGTAAAAACCTTCATAGATTTACTTTTTGGCAAGACACAAGAGATAGTTCTAAGTTTGATTTATATCATCTTTATAACTCACATGTTTTTCAAATTGTTGCGATGATACCAGTTGCATATGGTAAAATGCGTGCTGATATGCATGTTCCCCTCTTCATTTGTAGGTGACTATGTTAGCTAGTCATTAAATACTTGATTTCAAGTTTTCGTTCTTTTTTTATGTATTTAGTACAGGGTCTCATTACATATATTGGACTCATAGTGATCCTTCCTGTTTTCAGCCTCCCTGGTGCTGGGATTACACATGTGCGCCACAATGCCCAGTCTCATGCACTGTGTCAGTGCACCCCATGGGTGGGGCCAGCACAGAAGACTGGGGATAGAGCCCTGGTCCCTGTGCCTGCCTAAGTGGGTGCTTTAGTCCACTGAGCTATCTGGCTGGCCATTCCTTAAGTTTTCTTAGCAGTGAGAAAAGTACAATTTTTGAAGCATCTGTGAAGAGGCTTCTTTTTTAGGAATTTGGTTGGTGTAACTTACTGTTCTTGTGCCACACCAGGGCTGCGAAGTACAGCATTTATAGTGAAGGGAAAATGAATCCTTATATGTAAAAGACAGCTTCCTAATAATGTAAATACACTGTGGTAATTTATAACACCAAGCAAATGGATTGAATAGAAAAGGCTTCCAGTCTCTTAAGGTCATGGGTTAATTCTAGAATGCATCCTAGCTCATTAATCAGTGGCCAGTCCATTGTTTATAAAGAAGTAACTAATGGCATTTAATAGCATGGGACAGTCTTTTGACCTTTTTCAGGAATTTTGAATGTTTATTTGATTCAAGACAAGTGGCTGACAAAAGAAGTTCCAGAAGTACATGATGTTCTCCTTCTTTTTAAAAAGACAAGATATTTACATAGAAAACTTTCATATGGAAAAGTTTTCCTATCTCTCCTTTGAGTTTTTCCCATGTTAAATCAGTACCACTTAAATAATCAAATTTTAAAGTTGGAAAATACAGTCCCCTGGCTTGATGCTTGTGCTGAGTTAACTTCTGGTAAACAGGGTAATGCACGAGTGAAATATATGGGAGGAGTGGAGAGTAAGCTGCTGATGAACTCTTAATTTTTATGTGTGTGATGTGTATGGTGTTCTTTGTTTTAATGTAACATAAACTGTCTTGCCACGGTTGAGGATCCTCTATGCCTTGTTTGTTCATTCACTCTGCAGTCGATCTCAAAATCACAGATGTCTGGGACATTTCACAGCCTTGGAAGGTGGACCCATTAAGCATTTACCTTTGGATAAACAGCTCCCGGTTTTATAAGGTCTTGCATCTTCTTAGCAGACTTCCAGCAGCTTTGGCTTCATTTATGTTCCCTGAAGTAGATTATTTCGACTCTGCTAGGAAAGGTGAAAAACAATCTTAAAGTATTTTTCAAAGTGATTGTTGATACAGAGAAATTTGAAGGGGGACATTAATGCCAGTTCTTATATTACTAACAGTATTTGTGTATTGAACATCTACTTTGTGCCAGATAATGTCCACAGGAGGTGAGAGAAAATAGCCATAATTTGTGGATGGGACAAAAAAAAGTTTTTCCTGGCCATGGGTATACAACTACTAAAGGAGAGTCTTGGTTTTTCTTACTGTGCCATGCAGCTTCAGAGTAATAGCACTTTTTATTTAATCCCTGTGTTAAGGGACTATTCATGAGCTCAAGGAAAGCAGCTGCTTGATCCTTAAAACATCCATCTATTCATACCTCCAAACTGAAAATTGGAGGGGAAAAAGCCCTGATCATAGACACCATATTTCAAATGCTTGTCAACCACCTCCTCTCTGATTTCTTTCAGACACCAATACCTTCGCTTAAAACAGACTCTGTGAGCAGCATTTCTTTTTCATAAATACAAGCAATCGCTGCAAGGGAGACTTAACTTCCAATTAAGTCAGCCTCTGATTAGTGTGGAATTCTGGGTTACACTACTCACGGCTGCTTCTCATAGCCACCACACACATTATAATTGTTTTCAGGCATGATGATTATGAAGGGTGATTGCTGAGTGGCTCAGCCTAGACAGCTCTTCCTCAGTAGTTAGGATCTGACCCTGATTCTGAGTTCTGAGGGGAAAAAATGGAGATGAGCACTGCAGCGATTAATGAAGTTGCCATTGGAGGCTGTGGACCAGGGCTCTGTTCCTCACAGTAGAAATAAATGTCCTGGGAAAAAAAGGGTGGAGTGGGATATGAAAAAAAAATTATGCTAGAACATTTGAGAACTGCTAATTTAATAGGAAAAGCAGATGCAAAAAGGTTTTTCTCATTTCTCCCTAATAGGAAATTACTATGATTTTGTTGATATTCTACCTAATTAGTACAGATTTTAGAATTTAAATTAGGTTTTCCATCCTTACAAGCACAGAATGTTCTCATTTAATAGGAGCAGTGAAAATAGGTCTAAGGAGAAATGTATTTGGGTCTTCTAGATCATGTCATTTTTGTTTCTGTTGACACCTATTGGTGAAATAGTTGAATATTCAAGAACTCACTATACGATAAAGGCTTAAAAATGTTATACGTGTTTTTAAAGTATCTGATGCATTCATGAAAACATTTGTGAGAAGTAGTGGTATAGTAAAGGTGAATTGAATGGGGAGAAATTTGTCTTTCTTAGAAATTTTCATTACATTCCTATTGGGCAGAAGGAAGATTAAGATGCATAGTTAAGCTATGCACTTTGATTTGAGCCCATAAGAACCACTCACTACATGCTTGTCAAATTGCATAGTCGTTTAGAGAGCTTAAATTGTTAGGTTTTAACTTGTTATATCAATTTTATAGAATTTCTCAAGCATTTATTAACAGCATGCCCATTAAAATGGTTACTACATTCGCAATTTATATGACCACATTAAAGAGTCTTTTAAAATGTGAAGGAAGGGAAATAAATTTTCTGAATGAAGAACCATATCAGGATTGAGTCTGTGTATAGGACCAAGCTGATCTCTTAAAATACAGACTAACTAACATACATACACAGTAAAATTTTCCTGGACAGAATATGTGTCACAGAAACCATGTAAAGCTGGTGCTGGTATTAGGAAAGAGCATGCCAGCCTTGTTTTTCAGTAGATCATTACTTTTACATGATGAGCATGAAGCATTACAAACAGCTAATGCAACTGGTAACCTCCTGACCTGACCTGAATGAAGAATTTCAGCTTTTTCCATAGACTGTTCATTTGACCCTGTAACATTTTGAAACCTAAAAGATGAAACATGACATTTTTCAAAGTTTTAATTTAAAACTAAGCTTGGTGTATTACTCTGTGTCCCCCCCCAATAAAACCCCTTGAGTCTAAGGCCATTCATTAAAAGTGCAAGTAAATATTAAGAATTACTTAAAAATGAATACTAAAGCACAAATCCAATAATTCTTAACCCCTACTTTCTTCTGATGTGTACCAATCTTATGAGCAAGATAATAAAAATCCAATATAGGGAAGGATATGTGTTGCTGTTGGAATTTGCCTTTTGAGATCATGAAAGGTTAATAACACCGGGTTGACACCAACTTGTGAATTATTCTCAATGATGAAGTTTTATTTAGCCAACATGTGAATGTTATGTATGCAACACAGTGGACATTATAACCCAACCCACTTGTGCATTTGTGCTCCCAGTGAGTATCCACCACTTGGCAAAAATAATGCATTTATTTAATCATCTACCTTAACATTTAATTGAGAAAGTGCCACATAAGAAAATTTATCCTCCAAAATATAAACATTCCTAGGCCAGGCTTGATGGTACACACCTTTAATCCTATTACTTTTGGAGGCAGAGGCAGGAGGATCACAAGGTCCATCCTTGCCTGGACAATTTAGTAACTGAATGTGACCCTGTCTCAAAAACTGAAAAAAAGATGGTGATATAGCTCTGTATGAGGCCCTGCATTCTGTGTAGTAGAGTGCATGTGTGTGCATACACACAATGATCATACTTAGGAACACAACAATTTTCTAAAATGTACTGCAGTGGAAAGACCTCTCCACATTCTGAAAGCTTCACTCTCCACAGCCACTTAGTTGCTGGTAATTAATTGCTAGTGAGACGTGAGATGGGAAAAATGTCATTAGCCAACACGGTTTGTTCTTGTTCTTCAACCTGAAGATATAGCAGAATTATATGTGGTGGGACTCGGGGATCCTGATGCAGAACATCTCAGGATGGGGCCCTAATCTTGCATTTCTAACAGGTGCCTAGCTGCTGCTAATGTGATGCTGTTAACTTGCACTTTGAGAAACATCCAGAGGATCTGGGAGAGAATGGAGCCTTTTCCCACATAGTTTAATTCTCATATGATTCTTACGTGGTTCCTGCAACAGTTGCAGTGGCTCACTTGACTGGACTGAGGGATGCCTAGAAAACTGGTGAAGCACACTTCTGTATGTGTTATGGCTTGTGTCTAGATGTCCTACCAAAGCCTCTTGCGGTTATAGGTGGGGCTTTTTCAGAGGCGGCTGGATCTAGACTGTGTGATTGATTCATAGTGCAAAACTAGAATTAAGTGTGGCTTATTCTTGGATCAGTCCACTGATTGGTTTGGCATTGCTCTAATCCTGGTAGCCTGGATAGAATACAAGGGACAGAAAGTGGCTTGTCTTGTCCTTTATTGTTTTGCTACCTTCTGCCAGCCTTGAACTGTTTCTTCTGTGTGTTGCCACCCTGCCTCAGAGTCAGCTGATTATGGACTAGAACCTCTACAAACTTTGAGCTAAATAAACCTTGCCTCCTTTAAGGTTAGGTGTCAAGTATTGTGCCTCTACCATAAGAAAAGTAACTGTGACATGGTGAAGATGTTTCCAGTGAGCTGAGTGAGAAAAACTATCCTGAATGCTAACAGCACTATTCAACAGACTGGGGCCTAGATAGACCAGAAACATGAGATAAGGTTGAGCTAGCCCTTACTGACAGTCATGCTTGACCTTTCTGGAACTGGTACAGTCCCTTTTCCCTTTGCCTGTTGTCACCAGACTATACTTCTTTATCCTTGGAATGCAGACTTTGTACCAGGGGACTTTCAGGTCTGGAACTCTGACTAGAGCCGTATCTTTGGCCCTACCTCCCATTCTGAGTCTTCTGGCTACTTAGAGTGAGCATCTCCTGGATTTTCTGGCTCTCCATCCTGCATTGGGCCATTGTGATGATGGGAGAGACATCCTCTCATGTGTATTCTGTTGGTTCTTTGTCCACTTTCTGCCCTGTCACTCAAGGGTGAGAACTTTGGTAAAAATACCTGAGGATGAGTTGACCTGACTATGGGCATATATTTAGAGAGAGCCAATTTCACTTTCATTAAAGAAACTCCAGGAAATAAAGTATCAGCAGTCATAGAAGGAAAAAAAGAAAACTAGATGAAAAGAAGAGAAGCCAAAACAGAACAATACACAGAGTTTGAAAATCTAGAACCCGCAAGGACGATGGACTTTAGCCATGTCATGAGGAATCATGTAATGTCTCTTAGAGCCTTGAGCAGAACCAGTGCACAATCTCCTGGCATGTAGGAAAGTCCTAAATATGTATCTCCCCCCAGAAAGCTTTAGTTTACTCCATCTAGGTTTTTGGAAAACAATTTAGAGTTAGTTTCCTCTACCCAACATGAGAAAAGAACATTTTTGTAGCATGACTGCATTCTGATAAGTCCGCCAGTGTTCTGTCTTTGAAGTTGGTGTCATATTGGCTTTCTGTTCCATGTTCACTTAGGATCAGTTTCTTATTTGATATGGCCCTTGTGTTTTGTTCTGGTATTTATTATATTTCTTGCTTATAAACTTGGTATCATGAGGTATTTATACCAGGCAAGAGATGCTTGAAGAATGATTAATGTGACAGATAGTTCCTCTTTTCATTGAGCTTCTTGTGAAAAGCTTCAGGAAAAATCTGATTTGCTATTTGTACTTCAGAGGTTAAGAATGTCAACACTTAGGCCATTGCTATGAGATGGTCAAAATATAGATCTGAACTGAACAGGTATTCCCACTTATGTTTTTCAGTTATTGTTCCACACCATCTTGCAGATATAACAACACAGCTGTAACAACACTGTAGTATGGTTCAGCTCATCATATGTTCGTTTTCTTCTTCCTGTCTCTAAGAGCACTGAAAAGAGACTTATGATGTTACTTTCTGAATCCTTTAGAAACCCAAATTTAACTTGGATACTTCCTGTTGATACTAAGGTCACAGAAAAACACCAAGGGACTTACTTTCACAAAACTTAAGTGCTTGCCTTTCCAAGTATGCCATGTAGGTAAGTATGGAGGAGAAAACAAAAACAACAACTAATACCCACAGCAGACAGCAATTTTTGAGCATACCTGTAGTGGTCTTAGAGTGTACTAGGAGGCGTGATTCATTTGGATTTAGAGGCTTGGAGTGAAATGTTCTGGAAAACATATTTTAGACATCACAGACATATTTTAGACATAACATTTTTATTCAGCTTTGAGAGAAGGAGAGAGAGAGAATATAAATGGGAGAATGAATGAAAGAAAATGAAGGAATGTACATGTATGCTGTACTGACTCCTGAGAAATTTTTGGTGGAAATTTTATTTTTTGCCCTCTTGGATATAGACCCATATGTAAGTTATTTGAAACATGGGTTTCTTTTCATTGACAAAAGATTTGAGATGCCACATTCCTGAGAAACTCATTCTTTGAAAACATGTTTTCCAATTTCTTGATTGATTTAATTTTTTTTCATTGTACTAATATTGTTTGGAGAAGATATTATGTCTACATCTTGTTCTCTGAATGACCACTAGAAAGACAACAATATGCAATGTATTGATTATGGTAACTGTCCTACTGACCTGTTTTGAAACCATTCATTGTTATTTTATCTTTTTTCTCATTAAAATAAAAAGTTCAGATCTATGTGTAAAACACTGTTAATTACTAAAATCTCTTTCATTTTTCTTTTTCTTTTGTTTTTAGAATTCTTCAAAGAACTACTAGAGAATGCAGAGAAATCCCTGAATGACATGTTTGTGAAGACATATGGCCGCTTATACATGCAAAATTCAGAGCTGTTTAAAGATCTCTTCGCAGAGTTGAAGCGCTACTATGTGGTGGGAAATGTGAACCTGGAAGAAATGCTTAATGACTTCTGGGCTCGCCTTCTGGAGCGGATGTTCCGCCTAGTGAACTCCCAGTACTACTTCACAGATGAGTATCTGGAATGCGTGAGCAAGTATACTGAGCAACTTAAGCCTTTTGGAGATGTCCCTCGGAAACTGAAGCTGCAGGTTACTCGTGCCTTTGTAGCAGCCCGTACTTTTGCTCAAGGCTTGGCGGTTGCAAGAGATATAGTGAGCAAAGTCTCTGTGGTGAGTGCTGTTTGCATTTTCTGTTTTGTCTCATTTTCAAAGAAAGTTGGGGTAGACAGAAACAAATCACTAGAATCTGTTGGCTCGATAACAATCTTTACTCTTGTCTCTCTCTTCTCTCAGACTTAGTCCTTAAACGTGTACCTTTAACAGTTACTGACAAACATCTTCATATACTATTGTTGTTTTCTGTGATATCCTTGGTAGTCATTCTTAGAAGTGTGATCTGTGTTTCCTCTGGAATCCCATGTATAAAGTAAGTTAAAACCTCCATGATGGTCCTTTTAGCTTTTATTCATTGTAATATCAACCCCCCCACCACCCCCACACTAGGGGTAGAACCCAAAGAGCACTAAGGTGTATCTCTAGCCTTTTAAATTTTAATTTAAATTTAAATTTTTGAAATCTTATTTTATTTTGAAGAGTAAAAACAAAAGCAAAAACCAGTAGCAAAAACAAAGACAGAAACAGAGTAACATACAATACATGCATTACAGATTTTCAAAATAAGAATAGCAAATTAACAATGGTTGTGAAATTATCTGTTTCTATAATCAAATTTGTTGCTCAGATTAACAGATATAGTTATGTAAGATTGAAAAAATAATTGAACATTAATCCTTGCTTTCAATAACCCTTAGATTTTTCTTGTCTTTTTTACTATTTTAAAATTTATTTGAAAGTGTAAAATAATATTTGATAAGACATTAAAAATGGTTCACATTTCGAAGGACAGGATGATATTGACATACAGAGTAGTTAGTCAAAGTGAAAATTCTAAATGTTAACTGCTATTTTCAAAAAACTGATGGAAATTATGAGAATAATCATCACACCCATCCTGTATATAACTTCCCTTTTTTCTATCTTCTCTCCTTTATTTAATCCTTATGTTCAGTTTCTTTCCATTTTACTGTATCTATTATACCTTTCTGGTTTTATTTATTTATTTTTTTATGGAACCTGAGATTGAACTTAGGCCCTTGCACTTGCCAGGGAAGCACTTATTCTACTGAGCCATCTGCCTGGCCCCTGGTTTTATTTATTTTTTCAGGTTCTTACACTAGGGAGACAATCTGATATTTACACATGTGGGTCTGATTTATTTTACCTATGAGTATAGCTTCTAGTTGCATCTCTCCACTTCCCTATATAGGCCTCAGGTTTGTCTTTCTGTATAGCTGAGTAATACTCCATTGTATAAAAATAGCACATCTTTTTCATCCATTCCTCAGGTGATGGGTATTTTGGTTGTTTCCAAAATTTGGCTCTACAAGTTGTGCTGCTATGAGCATGGGTGCACATATATTACTATGATAGGATGTTGTTTTGGTTCCTTTGGAAAATATCCAGAAAGGGAATAGCTGGACTGATTGGGACTTCCAGTCCTAGTTTTTTTGAGGAGACTCCATGCTGATTTCCATAGAAGTTGTACCAGTCTGCATTCCCACCATCATTGGCAAAGGGTTCTTTTTTCCCCGAAGCTTTCCAGCATTTGTTATTTAGTTGATTTTTTTTTATTTTGGGGAATTATCTACAGGTTGTTCAGGGTCTCACTACTAGATCAGACTCCTAGTGACCCACCTGTTTAAAGCCTCCCAATAGCTGGGATTATAGGTGCGTGCCACCACGTCCAGTCACAATTGCCATCTCAGTGCACCTGAGGTATTTGGCTGGCCTATTAGTTAATTTCTTTATGATAGCCATTCATTATATGATAAGATGGTATCGTTGTTTTAATTTGCATTTCTCCAATGACCAGTGCTATGGAACATTTTTTTCATATATTTTCCATTCGCATTTACTCATCTGAGAGCTGTGCCCATTTTTGGATTGGGTATTTAAACTTTAGGTATCTATTTTTTTTTAGTGTTTTATATATTCTAGATAGAAAACATTTGTCTGAGTGATTGTTGGTTAAGATTTTTTCCCAATTTGTAGGTTGTCTTCACTCTGTTGGTGATTTCCTTTGACACGCTGAAACTTCTCAATAAGATGAGATCCAATTTGTTGATTTTTCCTAGCCTTTTTTTAAATCATTTTTATTTTACCTTTGATAAGTTGTCCAGAGTGGACTCTCTCTTGCCTCCTCCTCCCAAGTAGATGGGATTGTAGGTTTACTCCACTATAAGCAGCTCTCTTTCCCTTCTTCTTGCAAAAGAAACCCATGCACACAGCTTCCACATCAGATTTTTTATGTGTGACTGCTTTTGAGCTTACCAATTATAGTCTAGAAAGACATTGCACACCTATGAGCATAAGTTTCCTTATTGTAAAGTGTTCTTGGAGCTATTTAGAAGCCAGAGCTTTCCTTACCTATTAATATGAACTATGCTGTTCTACCCAGGACTTCATTTTGTAGGATTAGCAGTTCAGAAAATACAATTGTAGTTGTGTGAACAGGAGCAGATGAAGTGAACCTCAGTTTCTTCATTTGTAAATTGAGTGAATTGAACTAGATCAGTATTTTTAGGCCATGCTTCGTGCAGCCAGCTTAGAAGGTATTTCATTGGCCTCAGTGAGCAGGGACAAGAAGAAAGGGGGCTTTGTGTCCTGGTGAGTGAAGCTGAGCATCTCTGCCTTTACCTCCTAGTTCCACCAGAGAAGCTTTGCATTTTTTAGCTTCCTGCAGTAGGACTTTGAGCAGGATTTCAAAAGGGAAAATGTTTCTTTCCACTATGTTGTACTTGATGCTGTTTGAAAAGTGTGTGTGTGTGTGTGTGTGTGTGTGTGTGTGTGTGTGTGTGTGTGTATTGCTGGGGGTGGAACACATAGCCTCACACATGCTAAGCAAGTGCTCTACCACTGAGCTATAGTTCAAGCCTCTGAAAACTGGAAACCTTTCTACCACTGTCCTTCCATGACCTAATACCAGGGAAGAAACAGGTATACTGGGGCAAAATTGTCTCTACAAAACTGGTGGCCCACAAAGGAAGAGCCATCTTTTAGTCCATTGCTAAAAAGCCTAGGTACACAAGAATAGCTTAGGCCATTTTGTTTTGAGGCCTGCAAGAAAAAGCCACATCAAAATTGGATGGTGCTGAAAACATGAAAGTAGCCACCTGACTGCCTGTCAGAGAGTTCATCTACAATTAAGGTGGCCATATAATTTATGGTCCAAACTGGAGCACTTACTGTCTAAACCAGATGGTGCTTATTAACAATGCTATTACACAGACAACAGGTGTTACGAATTGTTAATAAGCAAACAGAATTGGCCAGGATGTTTGGTCACCTTCATAATAGTGAAGGAAAAGACTGTAAGGATTAGGAAAGTGAAAAGCAGGTACCTCCACGGCTTTTCATACTGTAATTGTTTGGTTAAAGATTCATTGAGTGGCTGTATTCATTACAGCATTGTTTACTTGCACCCTCTCCCTTATCACCAGGCTCTAAATTGTGAAGAAACAATTACTTCTACTCCATTTTTGTTTACACACTCTTTTTTACAAGTTATGAATTGAAAATATTTGTTGGGGCATATGTGGCTGCGGTGGGAATAAGAAAAATGGTTGTCAAAAGAATAATCCAGTACTGGCACTTCTGCCAGCCCCATCAACCATTATTACTGTTGTGAAACCTTGTGGCAGAGGCTCTAAAACAGCGCACAATGGATCCATATCAAAGTTTGGGTTGTGTTTCACCTCATATATTGGCCTTCTTTCAACAGTTCCTTGTGTTTATCCCAAGCTTGGCACTGTGGTGTGGCTTGAGTTTGTGTGACATGTACATGTGCCCTTGTGCTGAAGAGAAAGAGCATAGCAGGCAGGTGATTGTGAAGGCACCTCTTTGCATTGTGCCTCCCCCTCCTCGAATTCCAGCCTAATTTTGAGGAAGGAAGGAAGGAAGTCACTTGTTGAGTATAACCCTTAAGATTGATCTTAACTTTTTTTGTTTTTTTTTGTGGAACAAGGAATTGAACTCAGACCCTTGCACTTGCCAGGGAAGCACTTATTCCACTAGCCATCTTCCGGGTCCTAATCCTAACTTAATTACAAGAAAAGATTGATCCCTAGCCTGTTTTCTACTGTGTTCTCACATCTCTGCCTAAGAGAGATTCTGATACTTCTTCTGGGACTAGAATGAGTGCAAGCAATCTGGCTTAGTTTACATAAGGTAGTGTTTACTTGCCATTTTTTTTAGTTAAAAGTAATGTTTTATGACTATTTGAAGTATTATATTTGTAATTGCGAACTTGAAAAATAGTGTTTTGGCTTCATTGTGGAGCTTCTTCTAGACTTAAGGACTGACTTAAATTCAAACCCCTCGTCTAAGTCACATTGGATTATCTAAATTACATAATAAGACACATAGGCATTACTTAAGTTTCTGAAGGTGCTGGCACAGAATCTTATACACTTGCCCATCTGTGGGATGTTTCTGTGTAATAGTATGCCAGGCATATTTGCAGACTTGAGATATTTATTAGATTAATTTTTGGAACATCATTGCAAGGTAAACAAAATTTGGAGTATAGTGGTTTGAGGATGATAATTAACTTGGCTCCCCAAAACGTGTTTCAAACTGGACAATTTGAAAAATCCATTTGATTAATGAATAATTAATTACAGTGAAGTTTGGGTACTCAAGCCACTTTTTTTTTTATTACATAGGGGTTCCCGTAACTCTTAATCCTGAAGCCAAGTACAGTTTCCAGGTGAAACTAGAACAACCCCAGAAATGAACACACCTTTTGCTACTCAATAAAATTAATTGGCCTGGGCTGGAAAAAAAGGATTCTTCAGAGTACAGAATATATTTCTGAATTGAAAAGACCTAAGAAGGCCTTTATAGTCAAATAGGACAAGCATCGTGCACTTGGGGCTGTTAATTGCATGTATAATTTGGAGATGGTCCCACTTTGTCTGTACGAGTGGATAGACTGTTTTTTCAGTTTACTTTTATAAGAGAGTTGTAGTTCTAAGCTGAGTGATGGTTTGGTCACCACTTCACCTTTGAAAGGCTATTAGCACCAGCAAGCTTAACTTACTGGAAAAGACAGGCACTGCTTAGTTGAAGTAGACTTGCCTTGATTTCGTTTTTCTGGGCTCTAAACATTCTATGATTGCAGTTCACTCCATTGAGCTTTACAATGCAACCTCGAGAAAAGTCTGCTTAATTAGTAACAGATGGTTGAAGAATACTCTGGTGCTGCACATCTTTGGATTACTTATTCCATCTTTATTTGTCATGGTTCATGATACATTTCTTATTTACCTGCTTGTAGCAGCAGTTTTGCCTGGAAGGGTGAAGTCTGTTGTGGTCTTTCAGAAATGCACTAGTGGTTACATGTGCCATGAAAATGAATAGCTCCTATGCCAAAGAGAGTTGCATTCTCATGGTTTCAATTAACGGTGACAGAACGGGACTGTGCCTATGCTCCTGCCCCAAATACAGGGGCTTAATTAGAAATCAGTGCCTTGCTGTTCAGACATTTAACTGATTTTCTTGCCTTAGACTCAGTTTCCATTGCTCTCCCTCCATTTTTCTCTGCTTGCAGTGCCCCCAAAACTACAAAAATGTGAAACAGTGTTTCCAGTTCCCAATCGTGTCATATGTATTTGTGTTTGTGCATGGGAGAAAAGTGCTTCACCACTAAGCTGTACTCCACTCCTTTTTATTGTTCTTAAACAGATTCTTGCTAATAATTTGGCCAGGTTATTCTTGAACTCGAAATCTGCCTGCCTCAGCCTTGAATACCTGTGAATACATGTAAATGTAATTTTTAAAACTATCAATATGAAAAACTGTAAGAATGAAACTGAAGAAGGTAATTTAAACCTTAATATTTTTTTCAGTCACAACCTTAGGACTAGGATTGGGCAAAGCTGTGGCTGGAATATGGAGAGTCAGTGGACAGGAGTGAGATCACAAAAGATCACAATAGAAATAGATCCAATTTCAAGGGGGTTAATGAATGATGCTGAAACTTGGAAGTTAGAACTGAGTCTTGGTATTGCCAGGAACAACACACACTTTCAAGTATTCAGGCAGCTCCAGTTCTATTTATAACCTATCCACAAATATTTCAGAATGAATCTTAGTTTGTCCTGTGCATTTGGTTATGGTCTTACAATTCTATTATCAGATGAAAAGTTAGGAACTTCTCATCCTCATTTCTTTGTATGTGTGCCCTGAATTCAAAGCTAATTAGGAAACTGCTGAATAAACTCGTCACATCCCACGGCAAGTGTGGGTTTCCTATCTCGTTCTCTTACCATAATTTTGGGAAACGTTTCCTGTTATTTTTATTGGGTGCTTCTGTTACCAAGCAACAGATAAAATCTAGACCTTTTCTGTTTGTTTGGTACTATTGGCTGTGCAAAAAATAAAATGCTGCAACGAATGTATGTTAGGAGCTGGAATAAACTGAAAGGAAATGTGTTTCTAACTTCAGTGCAGCATGGTAACTGCCATCACTGAGTAATATGGCTTAAGGCTCGTTCTGAATTACTGAAATGAAATCCAGCCTGTGCAAAGAGTTGTGCTCCAGCATGTTTCTTCTTTGCATGCTGCTTGCAGTAGTTTTTAATGTGGTGTTTAGAAAATGCAGGTTATTTGGTGGAAAGACTCAATCTATGCTAAAAGAGTCTTTGGAAGGAGGCTGTTGTGCAAAGGCTTTTTATAGCAGGTATGGCATTCAGATGTCATGGGAAATACGGATCTGCAGGGAGGCAAGAGTGTGCAATGTCTTTGTCTTTTTAATGCATTTAGTACAGGGTCTCACTACACAGATAGGACTCAGTGATTCTCCTGTTTTCAGCTTCTTAAGTGTTGGAATTACAGGAGCATGCCATGGGGCTGGTTCTGGCACAGCACACTGGGGATAGAATCCTGGTCCCTGCACCTGCCCAAGCAGGTGCTTTAGTCTGCTAAACTATCTGGCTGGCCCTGCTTTTGGTTTTTTTTGTGGTGCTGGGAATGGAACCGAGAGCCCATCAGATGCAAGGCAAAGTCTACTACCATTAAGCCAGGTACCCAACCCTCAACAAGGGTTTTGAATCGGGGTAGTGGTGCTGGGATCAAACCCAGGGCCTTGTACATGCATGGCAAGGGCTCTACCACTGAGCCACAGCTTCAGCCCTATAACTAACAAGGAAATGAGATTCCTGTCCTACAGACTTCTGTTATGAAACAGACCCTGAAAAACTCAAGTTCTGTGGCATGTCCCAGAATTACCTTAGGTTTTGAGAGACTTTATTCGGTCTTTAAGAATTTTATAAGACTCTGAATTTGGTTTTAACATATTGTCAATGTGGGTCAGTGATTCAGATTAGTTTTGATATTTGGGTGAATAACTTAGATGGGCTTGGGTATTGGGGTGTTAATACAGAAGCAGTCCTGATGAAGTATCTATCATTATGATCCTCTAAAAGTAAACAAACTCTTCTTACAGAATGTCCAACCCTTATTCTCCATGTTACATCTTGCTCATTAGTAGAGTCTGATTATCTCTCCTGTGTGTAGCTACAAAATTTCTTTCATTTCAGTTTGTTTTGCCTAAGGGAATTCTTTTTAGTCCATGTGCAGAATATTTTCTTAAGCCTTAAAATTGTTTGTGAGGAGGGACTGGTGAGAGATGCACTGTAAGTATATATTTTTCACACCCTTTTAGCACTGTAAACAGTTCTAAAGTTACAGCATGCATACTCATTAAATCATTATATTAAACAACATGCCTTCACCACCTAGTGAGTAGTGCTCTGTGTAGAACACTTGTGTCCTAAGTTACCCTTCAATATAGAAAGTGGTTTATTTGGTCAATAAGCTTTGAAACTTAAAATTGTCACTAGAAAGCATACAGCCCTATAGCTGGTTATCCATTATATATGGAGAGAAATATACCAAACCTGGGAGCTACAGAGAAGGACTGACCTACCCATATGTTGCCTTCAAGCTCCCTATCGTCTGATTTAGAGAAGCCATTTAGATACACATCAAGGGATCTAAGGGCATAGCTCAGCACTTGCCTAGCATGCACAGAAGTCCTTGTATAAGTCTCTTAACCTCTTGGGGCCTCCCTCTCTCTACTTCATGTGTGCAGTGAGATGATAATGCTTGCTATAATTATTTGAGGCGTAAATGAGTTAATATATGTGTTGTCGTTTGTGGAACAGAACCTAAACTACTGAGTATTCTATAAATGTGTTGCGTAAGTCAATAAAATCCAATGGAACTATCAACAAAACTCTTGTTGTAAAGTTGAATCTTGATATCAAGACCCTTATAGCCAGAAAATCATGAAAGTTAAATAGGCATATTCTTTTTGAGATCATTAAACTACTTTTTGTTGTTGTTCTTCAAAGAGGAAAGTGAAAAATACCACAGATTTTCTTTTTCTATTCTTTCATCTTGTGATTTTGAGAAATAACTATAAAATCTGAAAAATGTGACTGTTGTAAAAATCAGTCTTAAACCTTCCACACCTGTTACTACCGCAGTCCCAAGGATTCTGGAAATCCTTGGCATCTGAGCCCAACAGACTTACTAAGTTAAAGAAAATATACCAAATGTTAATCAAGAGCTGTTCCCTAAAGTAACAATCAGGTACAGCATTGGCATGTTATATAGTGACCCTTTTTTCTCAGTCCCTGTGTAGTGTTGTCTGCTATTTAGTCTTTGGTCCTCTAGAGTCAAATCTACCTCAGTAAATACATTCTAGGTGACTCAATGGAAGAAATTGAGTTGGATAGTTATAGGAAATAGAATGTGAATGAAGTTGAATTTCTATTCACAATATCAGAGCAAAGTATGACTTGGTCCACAGTTAAATTTTTTTATAACACACACTGCTATACTTGTTTATGAGAGTATGGAGAGACAATGGGGAACTTGTACATGAACACCCAGAATTGTGTGGCTTATCACTGTGTGGCAGCAAAAGCCACAACTGAATCAAGGAGACCTTGGACTTTGAACAGAAACTATACAGGTAAATTGAAATTGCATTACATTGTGTCCTTGGTTGGATCTTTGTTCCTTAGAGGGTTGGCACACACTGGCTCTTTTACTGACCTACTTAGCTTCTTAGTATGTTGGTACAAGGTTAGGTTCGGGAAAAGGTTCTGGAAGAGAGGCAATCATTTGGCTTACACAGTGGGGAATATGGATAGTATAGGAGAGTCTGATCTTTGATGCTTGGTTATCTACCATCCTGAGCTTGGTGGGGTTGTTGAGGGTGGGGACCCAAGGCCTGGAATGCTAGTGTTATTGACACTGTCTGGTGGGATGAAGTCTTGCCTGCTATTCCTGTACCTTTAGGTCTCATGACTATTCTAAAATCTTTCCCTTTATAGGAGAGCCTTGTTATACTTGACGATTTTGCTTCCCAGTTTCTGAATCTCCTTCATGAGAACCAATTCGTGGTGGTCTGATTAGCAATTGTGAGATGAAGGATATTTTTCTGTAACTCTGGTATTTTATATGCCCTTGCATGTCCCAGTTCTCTTATAATATCTCCATCTTTCTTTTTCAGTTCTGGTATTATTTGGTGTTCCCATAGAATGTTATAGCCAAGTATCTTGTGGTCATTTTAAGTAGTTACACAACAGATCACGTGCAGAGCATGAGCCAGTGCTTAGCCAAAGAATGAAATGGGAAAACTCTGCCAAACCAAGCTTTATATCTTCTTTAATAAAGTTCTACTGTGTCTTTTCATTTGGTCTCTGATTATAGAACTTGAGCCTCTACCAGGCCTGCTGCATAAAGGATCCGACTTCCAGTTGAACCAAGAATGGAGTGCACTGCATTCTAGAGTTATTTTTCAAAAGAGAACGGGAAAGGATTTCTTGGAAAATGTTTCTTGAATATGACTATCTTGAGCTTAAAATTTTCGCTTATTTCCTAAAGGCCCATCTCACATTGGGATTCCTTTGAGTTTTGTAGAGCTGATTCTGTATTCTAGAACAAACTGTCACCTGCCATGCTACCTAATACCAGTGTATGCCAGAATAATTTCTGGCACATAATTGGTGCTTTACTGATGCTCCATCTTTTGAGGTTTCTTAATACTAGGTCATTGTCTGTTTTGAAGCATTCTGTTCAACAATACCAAGTGATTTTTTTAGTCAAGATTTTTTTAGTTATGATTTACATAACTTTTTACCTCTCTATAATCAAGCCATTTAGCCATCTTGTTAGGGACCCAAAATTGTGCCTAAGGAGAGAGTTGCCTATCTTCTGCTTTGGAAGGCAAGGAAATGGACGCATCTGGGAAATCTTTGTCACACACATTTGATAAGGTGCAGTATTGGAGTCACATGTAGCAGGGTGACTGTCAGCAAGATGCTTCATCTCTGACTTAAGTTTTTTTTTTTATCTCTTAAATGTGAGAACAGCAACCCACGATCTCTGAGACCCCTTCCAACTCTTAAGACTTCTGTGATCCTATGATTCTTAGGCCCCTTTCCTTCTTGAGGCCTATTTGCTCATCTGGAAAATGAGAAGTGGCTGAGTATCAAAGTCTTAGCAATCTGTGACTTTGAAGGAATGAACTTAGAGTTATCCAGAAAATCTAGTTATCCAGAGGGTCATTCCTTGAGGCTTTTGGTTAGCCAAGATTTTACTGTACATTAATACATAGTTAAAGGGACTAATTTAATGCCTAGGAAAACATTTGGGACTGGTTAAAACTAGAAAAAATTCCCAACTCTTTGCAGGGAATATTGACTTTAGTGTATAGAATCTTCATGGTGCTTGTTTCCCTCTTGTAAGCTGGAGTTCTGTTCAGGGTAAGAAAGAGGAAGGGGTGTGTGCACACCAGATAGAAGCCTGATCATATGAAGTTTTTCTCCTAACAGTACTAATTCCCTGTTCCTATTCCTAAGGACCTTGTTGATAAGCAGTATCCAAAGTAACACACTGGAAAAGGTGAAATGCTTGCCATCTACTCCACCTCACAGCATCTGTTCCCTGAGGCCTATTTCCTTCTGAAAGTCTTTGTACAGAACTGGTTGCTACTGATAGGGATGAATGCACTAATCCTCTGAGACAGACTCCACAGAGGAGGGTGGGTCAGAGAAAGCGAGACAGGAACATTGAGTTAGCTGCCATCATGTGATTCCTGGCCTGAGCCTTTCAAGCATTGATGGCAATGACTGACTGGAAGTCCAGAGCAATTTTCTACCGCATGGAATGGAAGGATGAATCTAAGACCTATTTCTCTGTAGAGAATGGTCCTGTCTGACTTCAATAATGTGTTCATCTTCAGTTTCCCTCACAAATTTTGGTGGCCTTATATGTGTTGCCATATGGCACTGCTGTTCCTGTTTATTGTGTCCCTCTGTTTTGGCCACACACATACACCCTCCTGTGACATTTCCCCAGGTTCTTCAGCCCCACACTAAAACACCCTAGTAGACCATCTCACAGCTTTTCTTCATTTCATTGTTGCTACGGGATGATCTCTCTTTACTTTTCCATGTAAGTCCAATTCCATCTTCAATATTTAACAGACATCTCATTGCTTCCATCGGGTGTTTCCTGAGTCCTCCATGCTCTGCTGCTCTCCAAATTCGGAAGGCATTCCCATAACCCCAAGTTCAAAGTTACCCATATTCTGCTCTGTAGAATACTTTCATTTTGCTTTCTACACAATCTTGGCCTAAGACAGAATAAACACAAGTACCCTTTTAAATCCTGGTTGGGGCTAGGAATCAGCATTGAAGGGCAGTTTTGTAGTCTGTTTGGCAAAAAGTGGTGCTTGTGTTCTAGCCTGAAAAAGCCAGGCACAGGGATCTTAAGGCTCAGGCCAGACTATGATTTGTATGCATGTGAAAATAGCCTCCACTACAAGACCCCAGGGCTGATCTGCAAAGCTTGTTTGAGCAATTAAAATAGCTGTGGAGGGCCCGTGATATAGTTCAGTAGACTAAGCACCTGCTTAGGCAATTGCAGGGACCAGGGCTCAATCCCTGGAACCACATGCTGCACTAGCCCCACCCTTGGGCATACCAAGCCAACCACAGAGTCAAGAGTGGAGCCGTGCACCTGTGATCCCAGCACTGGGGAGGCTGAATACAGGAGGATCCATACAAGTCTAAGCTGCCTACTGAGACCTTGTATCAAATACTTAAAAGGAAAAAGATAGCTGTGAGAAAGAGGGGGGAGGGGAAGGAGAGGGGAGGGAGAGGATGTGTGTGAGAGTCAGGCACAGACAGGGCATTTCATTTTGGCTCTTTAAGCACTTAGCAATTTATGACAAGCATTCCTTAGACTGTGCATTTGTTTATGTACTATCCTAAGTGTTGCTTGGGGAGGTCTATTTCAACCAGTTGATCCTTATATTGAATAAATTTGAAAAAATTGCCATTTTTATAGTGCCTCATAAAAATTAATGAAAATATGCAAATTTTGGCTGTCGTGTATTTAATAGGAGACTGCTCAGTGGTTTAAATTATGGGATGTTTATTCCCATCTCTGTTGTCTCCTCTAGCAAAATCTGTTTATTTTATTTTTTTTATTTTATTGAACTACAAATGTCAATCAGACAGTTTCAAGACACCTAAACAATACAGATTCGATAAATTAATACATTGCAAACTGTTTTCATAATGTTTTGGTATTGTAGAAGGTGCATACATAATATTATATTTACAGATATTATTTTAGCAGATATCTCTTATCAGTGAATTAAGAGTGTAGCTGCTTATCTTATTTTTTATACCTGAATTATATAAAAAATTCAATAATTATTTTCCTAGCGGATGACTGTAGTACTAGAAGCCGACATAATATCCTGTCCAACCACCATTAGTGCAATTCTTACCTCTCATAGAATTATGTAGAAGCACAGCGTTATCTATCCCAACTGTACTGTCTATACACACACATCATGATTTTTTCTTTCTACACCCCTTCCTTTGTCTACACCTGTCAAAGGTGGGCACTCCATTGTCATTCAACTACCTTAGGTGCTTGAACTTAACACCACAATCCAACACAGTCCAGCATTCTACAACAATAGTGAGTTATTCAAATAAATTGTCGAAGATCACAAGTCAGAGTTGGAGAAATAGAAGAGACACAAAGCCAGCCAACATTTTGGCCCTAGCCTTTCAAGGTCAGCGAAGACTCAGAACATAGGAGAACCTGTACTGCAACATCATGAAACTCAGGTGAGCTCCAAATTTTCTGAACAAGGAGATTATGGAGCCACAGAGGAAAGAGATTGAAGTTCTATAGTGTGCCTGGGGAGAGTCACATGAAGAGAAAACTTTCTCTCAAGCTCTCACAGAGAACAAACTGGTCAAGCATTGGCCGTGACTCATCCACATGGATGACACAGACAAAGGAACTACAGAATAATGTACAGGACTACAAGATAAACCCTGAGAGGACTTCACTGACCACATAGGAAATATAAAGTTCATGTGTTGGTATATAAGTCTTGATATATCTAGGTCTTAACCATCCAGCAGAAAAGTATAAAAATGAAGTATACATCGTGGGGCCATAATATTAAGCTGAGCTGTAAATGGCTATGGTCGAAAATCTTATAATCTCAATCTACTCACCTCCACTGGAGGCAGGTTGGACGTGCTAGTTTTTAAACTAAGTTCATAAACAGCCAAGCTTTCAATGTCAACTGAATAGAGATTTGTCTTTTCTGCATCTTTTTTTTTTTTTTTTTTTTTTTTTTTTTTTTTTTTTTTTTTTTTTTTTTTTTTTTTTTTTTTTTTTATCAGAAATCAATCTCAGGACTTTGGATTTGACAGGCAGGCACTGAGCCACTGTGCCATATCTCCGGCCCTGTGTGTCTATTTTAGCTCCACTCCTGCTATCTTTTCTCTTTTCACACTTTAGGTAAACCCCACACCCCAGTGTACCCATGCCTTGTTGAAGATGATCTATTGTTCCCACTGCCGCGGTCTCGTGACAGTGAAGCCGTGTTACAACTACTGCTCCAACATCATGAGAGGCTGTTTGGCCAACCAAGGGGATCTCGACTTCGAGTGGAACAATTTCATAGGTGAGCAAGGGGTGGCAACTTGTATATTTGTTGCTTGAGGTGGCTGTGCTTCTGTTATGAAGAAGGTTGTAATGGCCAACTATGAAATTTCTCTTTTAGCATTAGTTATTTAGCATTTACCAGCATCTTAGTCATGCTGTGCTTAATACTTTGAAGATAGTAAAGTTACTACTGCAGGAAAACATTCCCTAGATCTAATGGTAGCATTTCTGAAGACATAAGGTACTGGGACTACCAACTTTCAATAATGAGAAAGTGTCGTTTTGATGTTACATATCATAGTTTTGTATTCATGTCAGAGATGAAGTACAGTTCTTATTCATGCTGTCAGGATGACTTTTTAAAAAGTTCTGCCTGTACACCTAGAGTCCAGGAGGCAGAGGCAGGATTTGAACCAAGCCTGGACTGTTTAGTTAATTTAATGAGATCCTGCCCTTAAAAACAATGAAAATAAAAAAGGTCTGGTGCTATAACTCAGTATGAAGGCCCTGGGTTGCAACCTCAGTGCTGAAAACAGAGAAAAAAAATTCTGTGTGAAGACTTTGCAGATACCATTTGTTGTTTGGATCAGGAGAAATCGAATTGTAGAAATTCAAGAGTGTTATTTCTTGGCAACCTAGCAATAGTAGACTGCTCTGGGGAGAAGGAAAGAACTTTGGCCCTGATAGTTTGAGAGATAAGGATTTTGCATTTATTACTGGGTTAATTATGATCTGGGAAGACAAATAAGGGCTAATTTAAACATCTGGTCATCAGCTAACTCCCTCAGTGTCTACTTAGTACTCATGCAAGCCCTAAACATAGTGACTTCACACAAATACTAATAGTTCACAAAAACAAACTCATTTCTCCCATCCCCCAGTCACATTTGCATAATTGCAGAATTTGAATGTCTTTATAGACACCTATTTTTCACTTATTTGTCCACATCATGGGAACATGCATGCAATTTGCTGGCTTGTTTTTGTTGGGGGGGGTTGGGAATGCTTTTTAGTCTGCATGAGAGCTAATTACCATATTAACTCTGAAAATGCATCAATAAATTGGCTCCAACAGGTTCTTGAGAACACTGACACAGGAAAAGAAAGATGTGAATATTAAGCACTTCAGGACAATTGTAGGCTAAATAGCTCAAAGCTGGAAGATCTGAAAAAAAAAATCTTTGCAAATAGAAAAGCAGAACCTCATGAAAGGGAACACATGAGACCAGCAAAGATGCATAGCAACAAATGGGACATCATGCCCAGAATGAAGCCAGGGCAAAAATTGTTGCTTCAAAATATTTCTCAAAAAACAAAAGACCATGGCATCTCCAGATCTAAAATGGATACCCCCATCCCACCTTTGGCCCCATACCCAAATGTGAAGTTTGCATTTGCTTTGAACTATAATAAATTGTTTCTGCAAGCAAAGCAATAGAAATTACTATTTGGTACAGAAGGTCTGTAGTAAGTGACCTAGCTTTGCTGCCTTTCCTATATGGACAAAGTGCAGAATACTATTTCTCTTACATTATTCTGTTTTTCTAACATGTGCAGCAGCTGCTGTCACTGAGGTCCTTGTTACCTTGTACTAAAGTACAGTTTTTTCCATTGTAGAGGATGGAACATATTAAAAAGACCACTCCACCACTCAACTATATCCTCAGGGTTTCAAAGTATAGATTCTACATATTTTTCCCTAGAATTTATGGGCTCATGTCAAAAGAGGACTATACACTGGTTTGCTTAATTAATATTTTTAGCCAGTCACTCTAAAACAGGGAGGCTTTAAGTTGCTATTGCTGTTCTTATAGTGTATTTTTGAAAATGACATGTATTATATTTGAGGAAACAAAATCAAATGCAATTGAAAATTGATAGGATTTTTTAATCAATTTCCCCAATTATGTTAAATTATATATTTTGAGAGAGATGAGGCATGAAAGTATCTAAATTTTATTTTTAATGGGTGCACATGTCTTTATTTCTAATAAGCTGATCTAAAAGGCCAGGAGTAATAGACATTGTTAATCTCCAGTGCTTTTTCATGAATTTTTCACAAGGGTTTAATTAATCTGCTCTGTGGTTATAGAATTCAGTCCCAATTTACATGCCTCTGCTGTAAACTCTCTCTTATTCCTTGTCTTTTTTCTCTTCTCTGCAAAGGATTTGTCTTTCCTCTTTAAATGACTGCAGTTAATGAATGGTCAAGGGCTTTTTCTGCCCCTTCTTTAAATCAGATCTTGGGGTTAAGTCGGGAAACTGCCTTTTGTTCTTCCAGTCATGTCAGCAGGCTGAAGATGTGGGTTTCTGATTATTGGAAGCACAATGCAAAAGGAATTGCTTTTTCTAGTGAGGAAGGGATTCTTTGTTGCTGGGGCCTGGGGGGTGGTGTTCAATGCCAGTATCCTGAGCCCTGCTACTCTGCCATTGGACTAGACCCTCTGGAAAACTAAATGCAGGTTTTCCAAGTCTGCCCTCTCCCTGCCATGTCCTCCCTGTCCTTGATCCTGCTTCTACGTATTGCCACAAATTGTGACCCTTTAAGTAAATGTGCGAGTCTTCTCAGCTTTTACTTGGATGGATCCAAATCGCTGAAACACTTTGAGATTCATTTTCATAACCTTCAGTTCAAGAGATAGACCAATACACATGCATGCGCACACAGACACACAGACACACACACACACAGTTGGTTTCTGGAAAATCCTAAAATGGCTCTAAGGGTCCGCTTATTGTCCCTCACACACTGTACTGTATTTATGCTCATGCACTTTGCAGCCTGAACTATGACTGTCACATGTTACTGCTGATGGGAACTTAGTATTGAGGTTGCTGCCAGAGATACCAGCCAGTTCCTGGCTTGGATATCCTACAGATAAGGCACCTGTGGCCTGTATCAGTGAGAAGAGAACCAAAACACCAAAGTATCCTTCTTTGGGTTTCTCTTGGGACTGCTCCTTAGAGCTGGTCACTGTTACAGAAGAGGCGATTGATAGCAAAGCGCAACTTCCTGCTGGAGTTAGAAGCAGCTTTGGCTCCCTCCTTGCCGGCTGTGGACTGCAGGCAGAATGCATCCTTAGTCGCATTCTTCAGCTGCACAACACACAACGCCATGGCACCGGCCCCAACAAAGCCCAGCTTCACTCTCCATTCCCAGGCCCTTGTGTATGGCCGGCCGGCCTCGGAGTTTACAAAGACACCAAACAGCCAGAAGAATTGGGGTTTATGTTTCCTTTCAGTCTTTCAAAACACATTTGTGATCTGCCCTTTCCTCACCACTAGGAGAATAAGTAGTTACAAAGTGTACTGTGTTTTCTTGTTTAAACCTCTACATTTTGGATGTTTATTATCTGGCTATTCATAATATTTTTGTGTGGAGCCAGGGATTCCTCCTGGATTACAAGGGGTGTACTTTCTGTACGTGGCGGCCCTGATGCTTTGACAGTGATGGACACATTTAAGTTGTGCTCCACTTGTTTACAAAAATCTCCTTTTTCTAGCACATCAAAAGCATTTTTCTCTCCTGTAGTACAATGGTATATTCATGCTGTCAGCTTTTACTTAGCAGTTGGAAGCATCACTTTATTGGTGCTTACCACAATCAAGTCAGAAACTTCGTTATTCCTTTAAAAATTATATTTTGTGGAAATGTACTTTTTTGTGTGATGTCAGGATTGTAGTTCAAAGAAATGACCTTGTGCTTTAAAAAGTTGTGTAGTATTTGTTCTTGGTTGATGGTAAAAAAAGGCTGACCAAATTTGGTTTTATTGATATGCTGATATTTAAACACCCCTTCATTAGAATGCTTAGGTAGAAATGAGCTGGGCATTCCAGGTGAAATGGACATAAGGTGTTCTGTAAAGTAGCTCTGCTTTCTAAAGTCTGACCTGAGACTACATGTAGGTGGGTGGTAATAAATGGGGACCTCTTTTTCTTGCCACAAATTAAGCACTATAGTATGAAAGGAAAAAAAAAAGTTTAAAAATTCACTGTCACTAATGAAGCATCCTTATTTTCCTTTGAGGGCTTCATTTCCAAGTCCTAATTTTACACAACCGGCAAAAAAATGCCCTGATAATCCCAGAAAACATGTGGAAAGCAAACATCCCTTTGTTTAAGGGCTTGTGTTCTCTTTCTGTTGCTTGTGAAAGTCAAGTTAAAGGAGGAAGGATTTATTTTGGCTTACATTTTCAGAGGCTTCAGTCCATAGTTAACCAGTTCCATTGCTTTTAGGCCTGTGGCACAAAACATCATGGGAAAAGGGTCTAGTAGATGAAACTGCTCATCTTACTGCAGCTAGAAAACAACCAAAGAAGATGAGGTCTGAGCAATATATAGACTCCAATGTCATGACCCCTTTACTTGTTCCCTTCATCTCCTGTTTCCATCACCATAATGCCATCAAATTATGATCTCATCAATGGATTTATCCACCCACAATCTAGTCACCTCTCAAAAGGCCCATCCTCTGAACTTATGAGCTCCATTGGTGACATTTTAGATCTAAAAGGATTCAGTGCTTGTAAGATCCCAGTGTCTTCCAAAGTTCAAAGTAACTTGCTCATGGGTCAATATGCACAGTGAGCACACAATTTGTAGGTACTGACTTAATAGAGTTATATGTCTCATTTTAAAATAAAACTGAAGGTCTTATGTTTGAAATGGAAGTTTATCTCTTAACGCAGTTGTGTTATTGCACTATTCAAAGCTTCATTATTTGAAAAGTCATTAGCATTCCTAGAATGCTCTCATTTGTAGTTCCAAATGTGCATTCAGGGATCTAAAAGGTTTGATTACAAAAAAAAAAATTGAAAGAGTAGAATTGGTAGACTAAGGTTTTAACTTTTCGTGATTTTGACCCTTGCAAATGGAATCTGAAACCAAAAGAACAGATTATAGGGAAGTCTGTAAGAGAAATGGCATGCTATTTTACCTGTATCCATGGGTTGCTCACCTGGATGCTAGGCCAGAGTGTTACAGTAAAAGCCTTTGACAACAGAAGGAAGGAATAATCAGGATAGTGGGATATTTGTGATTGGGTTTCATTGCTGTAGTAAGATTGTTAGCCTGGCCATTTCAGTACTTTAGCTAGTGATACACACAGTGACTGAATGCATTTATTGTCATGGAACAAGGTAGAAAAACATGCTTACTTATGATCCTTAATCCCCACAAGGCAACAAAGGTGGTAAAATAAGACTGATTAATTACCCAGGACTGAACTAATGATTTACTTCTCGTGCTCTGCCGTTCTTCCCTGAACCTTATTTTAGATGCCATGCTGATGGTAGCTGAGAGACTGGAGGGTCCTTTCAACATTGAGTCGGTGATGGATCCTATTGATGTGAAGATTTCTGATGCAATTATGAATATGCAAGAGAATAGTGTGCAAGTATCCCAGAAGGTAATGAAGGCAGGATAGGAGAGCTCACAGTACCCCCCGACTTGCCATGTGATTTCCTAATCCAACCATGCTTGCTCCAATACAGGTTTTCCAGGGATGTGGCCCCCCCAAGCCTCTCCCAGCTGGACGCATTTCCCGTTCCATTTCTGAAAGTGCCTTCAGTGCTCGCTTCCGGCCGTACCATCCTGAGGAGCGCCCAACCACAGCGGCTGGCACGAGTTTGGACCGACTGGTGAGCACTTCATCAGGAATGGTCATGTTTCATGACAAACAGCTGAAAATGATAGCTCAAAATGACTTATTTAGTTGGAAGCTTAGAGTGTGTGTCTTACAGATACAACTTCCCTGGGTGTCTCCTATGTGCCTATTGTTAGGGCACCTCAGAGGAAGAACATGGGTGCTTATTCTCAAACAGCCCCAATATAAGGTGGTGGATAATAAATGCTAGGAGGGGAGAAAAATACTAGAATATAGTCAGATAGCTTACTACACAGGATCGTGCTGTAAAAGCCAAAGAGAATCTTAATGGAGTGATAAGAAGGAGCACAGGACCAGAAGCCTGAAGAGCCACTAGTAGTTGGGAAGGCCGAGCACTAACGGCAGAGTTTCCCAAAGTGGATCATACACAAGCTTGATGTGGACTGTAGAAGCCTTGAGTGAAGAGACTGCATCTTACCTCTTTGTCTCTGATATTCAATAGGCCTCAGATGCTAGTTAGCAATGAGATAGATGGACAAAGGATTTGGGCACCTCCTTCAGGATTTGCATTTCAGCTCCAGCTTCCTTTAAGTGATTCTGTACTTACATGTTTTTCTTCTGAACTACAGTTGAAAATTGGTTGCCTATGCCTTCAAAGATATTTAGAGGTGATCAAATGGCACATGTGTAGGCACTTTCATGTTGTTTTATAGAGGTCCTTTTAATTTTTTAAATTAGGTTACTGATGTCAAGGAGAAATTGAAACAGGCCAAGAAGTTCTGGTCCTCACTTCCTAGCAACGTTTGCAATGATGAGAGGATGGCTGCAGGAAATGGCAATGAGGATGACTGCTGGAATGGGAAGGGCAAGAGCAGGTCAGCTACCTTTCAGTGCATTTGCAGTCTGTCCCTGCCTAGGTGCCTGAGAGACCTAGGTGATGGAAGGCTTCTGGATGTTCTTGGGAATGGGCTTTGTGGCAGAAAAGTGTCCCACTACTTACAAAGAGCACTGGGTAAAAATGTTTGACTGTGGTTAGCTTCTATAACATTAGGGCTAGGCATCATTATTTTAAGTAATGGCCTTTGCC
Source organism: Ctenomys sociabilis (assembly GCA_004027165.1). NCBI lineage: Eukaryota > Metazoa > Chordata > Mammalia > Rodentia > Ctenomyidae > Ctenomys > Ctenomys sociabilis. The sequence continues at coordinate 105,671 of PVKA01002098.1, forward strand.
CAATGACCCTGGCCTCATAAGTCATAGGTCTCACTGTCTGTCTTGCTGGTGTCTGGCACCCCCTTCCTTATCCACTCTGTGACTAGGGTGCATGCCCATTCTGAGGGTGCTTTGCTTTGAGTTACCAAACACCACAAAAGGGATAATTTTTCAGAAGGGTGTTCAAATTGGAGACCTAAGATGGGTATACAAGAAAAGGAGAAATTAGAGGTCATGATGAATTAAAGAACTACCATTTAATTGTGTTTAGTGGAAATACTAGAATCTAGCAGAAATCTTGGATAATGTTTTCTTCTTTGCCTTTGTTTCACTAAGTTGTTTTCCTGGTCATTTCTCACTTCAGGTACTTGTTTGCAGTGACAGGAAATGGATTAGCCAACCAGGGTAATAACCCTGAGGTCCAGGTTGACACTGACAAGCCGGATATACTGATCCTTCGTCAAATCATGGCTCTTCGGGTTATGACTAGTAAAATGAAGAATGCTTATAATGGGAATGATGTGGACTTCTTTGATATCAGTAAGCCTTTGCTGTCTTGAAGCATGAGTTATTCTTATGTTGCCTTGGGCTGAGAACAAGTGAAATAAAATGTTTCATTTCTTAAACATAGGTGATGAAAGTAGTGGAGAAGGAAGCGGAAGTGGGTGTGAGTATCAGCGGTGCCCCTCCGAGTTCGAGTACAATGCCACTGACCACACTGGGAAGAATGCCAATGACAAAGCCGAAAGTGCCAGCACCCGTACTGCAGCACAGCCCTACCTCCTCACTGTCTTCTGCGTCTTGTTCCTGGTTATGCAGAGAGAGTGGAGATAATTCTCAATCTTTTGAGAAAAAATGTTCATCATCTGAAAGTTAAAAGGCACCGGTTATCACTTTTGTACCATCCTAGTGACTTTGCTTTTTAAATGAATGGACAACAGTGTACAGTTTTTACTATGTGGCCACTGGTTTAAGAATGCTGACTTTGTTTTTTCATTCAGTTTTGGGAGCAGAAGGGACCTTACATTAAGTTGGTTCCCGCTCTTCCAGAATCATGTTAAACGTGGCTAACAGTGTAGGTACAGAACTGTAGTTAGTTGTGCATTTGTGACTTTATCACTCTATTGTTTGTTTTGTTTGTGGGTTTTTTCCAATTACAATCTCACCTTGTTTCTTACAAGAAAACCAGGGTCCTTTCTTGGCATGTAACATGTACGTATTTCTGAAATATTAAATAGCTGTACAGAACAGGTTTTATTTATCATGTTATCCTATTAAAAGGAAAAGTCCAACAAGCAGTAAAATTGCCATTTATCCCCATTATTTTAGATGCCTTATCTGGAGAGAAATAGAGGTGGTTTGGGATTTTTATTATTAAGTTCAGTCAGAACGTGAAGGCTCAAGCGGGCTTCTAAGCTGCTTGTCAGGTTGTAGTCAAGCATCAGTACAAGAAGAAGGTTATATTTCATTTAGAGCTGGCAGGTGGAAGAGACTGCAGACTGCCTGTTTTGGTTGAATTGAATTACTATAAGCTAAGGTCACATATAGGTCCATTTCTTGAACCTACTTATAGGTGAAGTATAGCCCACGTAGAGAAAGATTCCTGATAACGCAGTAGTCTCCCTTGAAAGATAAAAGGCATTCAAAATGTCACAATTATTACATGTTCACACTTGAGTGAGAAAGGTTTTCGTGTTTTTTTTTTTTTAAACCACGTAAGTAGGCAAACCACTGTATGCTGGTTTTCAGGTCCATACCAACCCTCTTGACATTTTTATCCTAATGGCAGGAGGAAATGACAAACTGTCCGATTTGTTCTGCCTTGTCACAGTGATTCAGACTTTCAACCCAGTCATGTTAATAGAAGTGTCTGTGAGCTAGCTAGAGGTAGGGTACAGCCTGGGCTGAGGGAATAGCTGTCAACACTCGAGAAAAGTTTTAGTCTGTGCACGTGTATGTACAGTTGTTTTGGATGCCAGCTTTGTTTTAAAGGAGTGCAAGGTATCTAACTCGAGTCTTTCATCTTGCCCAGTCTGCTTTGATCAGTAAAGCAGAGGACTTGAAGTGGTTTGCACTGTGTGCTACTACCAGCCAAGGAGCCCCCTGGGGAGAGAACTAGGTGTCCAGATTTTTTCACGTGTTATTTTTTAGTGGGGAGGGATAGGAATAGGTAGAGTTGAAAAGATCACCTCTTAGCAGTCACCCTTAGCCACGTGGGCGAACTGGCAAAGGCCATATCTGTTGTCCCAGGCCAAAGACTGACAACTGTCTTGCCCCCTTAAGAGCTTTTTCCTTGTGTCCTTACCAAATGACAGCTTATAAAACTATGAGACTATAATGGCTCACTTGAAAAGGTGTTTCCCAGAAGTCTTCAGACAAGATAAAAATTCTGCAAGTCTCTTCCTGCTCTAAACACCCATTAAGAAGTCCAACCGATTCTACGGAACAGAAAGCTCACAGAGAGGTTGTTTGTGTTTTTGTTCACTCTTCAGTCATAAGAGTAATTCTCTATTTTTATATTGAAACATAATTACTTGATAGCTCAGGGTCTACATTTCATTCAACTTTTTACACCAAATTCTGCAGAATGGTCAAAATAAAATATTGGGGGCTGTTGTAAACAGAGGCTTAATTTTATTAGAAGTAGCCAGTTATTTATTAAAGCATGATGTTAATAAAATAGGCATATTCTGGCTGGTGTGTATGAGTGTTTTTTTTTTAAATGAAACACAGAAGACATAAAATTGAAAAGGCACTCCATTTATGGATGAGGAAAAATAGGTTGTAAATAGCTAAACTGCCTTGTAAGAAGTTGGAAAATGTGCTGATACTTAGTAACTACCTCAGTTGTGAGGAATTTCCTTTTTAGCTTAGACCGCTATTACTTTAACTTGGTAGAAATGAATCTCCTCTCCAAAATATGGCTCAAAGAGTTATCCCCATAGACCTTGTTATATTGTTTTTAATTTAAAACCTTGAATTCTGCCCAGCTGTTTTCTTTCAGTCAAGTTCTCTAAACCAATAACATTTTCCAAATTAAGTATTCTTGAAGGTTCTTCTGGATGCTTACTGATTTGTTTTCTTTCTTTGCATTTTTCCTGTTATCCTTTTATTATTTAAAGTGTCTTTTGCTTTTGAACATGAGCTATGAAATAAACAAATGATAGATTTTTCCATTCAAGTCTGACTGGAGAACTATTGGCTCCTAACCAGCAGCAGGCTTACCCTTACCCTTCAAAAAAATGAATAAAGGCAAGCAGACTATTTTAAAACCTTACAAGTTTGGAGTATGAGGTAAAGTAAAAACCTTGTTAGGAGAAACTCTAACTTTTCTGGAGTTAATAGCACCCGAAGGAGTTGTGTTTTGCCAAGTCATTTATAAATTATTTTCTTTCAAACCGTTCACCCACTCTATCTGAAGAAAAAAGTTGATGACTCTGGGGATTATGTTTTCTTTTAATAATAATTAGCACTTACTGTTTTGATAAAGGCAAAAGAACTGCAAAGAACAAAAATTGATTTGTGCTTTTAAACTTTAGAGGGTTAGAAGCACTCAGCAGTTTACATGAAGTAAAAATTGTCATTTGTGATAAAAGAGCAAAAATTAAGATAGCTACAGAAATTTCTCCTTCCACTTTGTGATAGTAGAAGATCTACATATGATATGATCTCCTTGTTAAGAAAACAAAGCTTTATACCCTTTTTGGGTTTAACAGAAAAGCACCCAGAAAACTCTTTCAACTTCAAACTTAAAGAGGGAAAAAAATCAACTGTGCATTCTATGATGTACTTTACAAGTTCAACTTTTCTAAATTTAAACTCCTAAATTTTGTAAAAGTCCTCTTTATACCTGTCAAAAATACCTGAATGATGACAGTGGAGCAAGAGGAATTCAGGTCCATCAGGAAGGCAAATAACATATACCTTTAGATTTTAATAATCTATTAAAGGGGTTTGAAAATTAAAATCTGATCAGCTTCTTGGGGGACTGAGGCAGGATGGTTCTGAGTTTGAGGCCAGCCTACATAACATAGACCCAAAGTCCCCCAAACCCCAAACACATATAAAGACAATGAATTTGTTTCACATTCCTGCATCTGCCTGCCCATTTATTTTCCCTAGGGAAATGTCTTAGCTGCTTACATATGCATTCTTCCAAAGTTTTATTTTTCCATATACCTTTTTTGCATGTACCTTATTTCACAAACGTAATTTGTTTTACAATTTCAGAAAAGATGGCCACTTTTGTTTTCATGTGGGAAGGATGGTCATGATCATGTTGCAACCTGATGCAGTTTGCTGATGAAACAATTTGCCAAATGCTTCTGTTTTGGAACCAAATTGTTTGCAAACAGAAGCATTCATGAACCAAGGTACCACTGGATAAACAAATATCAATAGAAATATTCCCTTTTTACACAAGGGTAGTGTTTTCACTGGTTTAATTTAAAAATATCCTAAAAGTAGGGGACACTGAAAATGAAGACCTATAAGTTGAGGATTCGCATCCTAAAGACTTGACTTTTCAGTGGCACCATCACAATTTGAGTTGTACTTCATTTCAGCCCAGTGTGATCTCAGTCATTTTTCAAGAAAAGAACACCGATTAGAATGAGGGAGCAGCTTGGCTTTGTGGCATAGTTCAGCTGCTCTCCACTTGTAGTAGGGTTCAATCACAGTACTTTGTTTTCTTATCATTGCCAGTGAAGACCAAAGCACTTGGGAAGACTTGGGAACACAGCATATCAGTAGCCATGGTAATGCTTGGGAATGGACCAAAGGGGCTCCTCTGCTCTGGGATATACGCACTCTCTTTGCATGAAGTACTCAACGTTTTCTCAAGCCCAGATGTTTAAAGCAGCCTCAACCACACCTACAGGATAGACATGAGGATATTTGTAAAATGTGTAACTAGATTTAGGTTGCTGTGTCAGTTTTTTGGATCAGTGAGCATTGAGTTCTTTGAATACTCAAATAATCATTTCAGGTTTTCATGTAAAGTTGAACTTGTGTTCTGAGCTGACTACTAGTCAGTAAAATGTACAAAAACCCATTTCTCAGCATGACTGTGCATATGTGGAGTCAAATGCACATTGTACCCTACTTTTGACACACCCCTCCTTTTCTGAGGTGAGGTATGCCTATTGCCCACAGTGGTCTTGAACTGAACCCAAGCAGTTATCCTGCCTCAGCCTCCCAATTAGCAGCGACTATAGGCACATGCCACCATACATGGCTACTTTTGACATTCCTTAACTGATAGGGATGTTGGGGAAAAGCACAGGTTTTAATAAAAAGAAAATTATCTGTGTGCACCAGTCCTGCCAGTAAAAGATGATGAGAGATAATAAGCATTCATAAGATAATGTATAATGACCCAATAGGGCTTGATGTTATATGATCTTGCCCTGTAGTATTTGGGGAAGAAAACCTTTGGACCAACTTCCTTCCTTGCCTTTCCAGGTTACTCTTAATTCTTAAGTTTCTTGAGTGCTAATATTAGACTGTGTATGGTGTGTGTGTGTCAGCCTACACTTAATCCTAGATAGACTTTACTCTTGTCATTTATAGGCTGTTTTTCCCCAGTTGTCAGTGGTATATGCTTGTAGAATACAGAATAATTTTAATAATAGCCTAAGGGAAACATAATTAGGAAGGTAAGTCTGCCAAGAAAAAAAATACACACATATAAAATGCATTCCTAAGCCCAAATAGAATTTCTGAGATTTACCACCACCTGGGATTTGTTTTTCTGCATCAGCACAGATAACCTAAAGCTGCCTCTAACCTGCTCATAGTGACATACTGCACAGGGGAAGTTTTGTGCCAGGTTGGCCCCAAAGATATAACCAGTGTCAGTAGATGACTTTCTGAATATGTGCAATAGGATCTTGACCCTCAGTGCATTTGTCTTTAGAGATCTTCGGTGCCCCTTTGCCCTTGCCTTGCTTTTAAGATGAAAAAAATGGTTCTTACCTTGCTCTTTCCATTCTGAATATTTGTCAGTGAGTCCTGGCAGCAGCAATGAGCACTCATTTAGGCATTTTACTGTGAAGAGGAAAAAAAAACACGTTATTTGCTTTTGATTCACCAGAAATATCCTGAAAAATTCATTGGGAAAAATTGTTCAGCACTAGGGTACCAGGCTTGTCTCATTCAGACCTGCAGAGTAGACATCACTGCATCTTACAGGTAACTGCGAAGCTCACAGAGAAGCTAGATAACTTACTGAAGAGTGACACAGGTGCATGAACCAGACTGAGAGCAGAGCTACACCAGCCATTAGACTGTTCATTGAAATCCTCCTTTTCCTTCTGTGATTCCTTTTGTTTTACACCATGTGTCTTGATTATTAGAAGGGATAAGGCCTGTCAAGCTTGCTCTCTGTACAAACGTCCTGGTCCTGAGGAAGGATCTGGTTAAGGCCACAGGAGGCACAGACGTAAGTGTAGATGAAGGAGACAAGAGCCACCAAGGGACAAATCTTGGAGATGAAGAACATTTCTAACTCCTCACAGCTCCTTGCTCCTTCAACCTCAAAACTGAAAAGAGCTTGGGTCATCACGCTGGGGCCCATGTGGCATCCATTAGTATGTGTCAGTTCTTGATGAACCACTACTAATTCAAATAATCCAGCCCCCTTCTCTCGGAGAGCCTCAATATGGCCCTGGGTGAAGGGGTTTGGCAAACAGGGTGCCCTAGCATTTGCAGTGTTAGGAAATTTCAAGTCACTGAACACGTAAACAAACATTTTGCTAAGAAAATCACCATGGTTTATGTAGGAAAAATTCATACCTCCTTAATCAGCTGGGGCTCCAGAGGTAAACACATCTCAGGTTGACTAGGGCCCAGTGCACATAATCTGGGCTGCTTAAAGAGCTCTCAACAAGACTGCACTTAAGAATTACACCTAGGTCAAGGATTGGACACAAAGAACAGATAAGAATGTGCTCTAGATGGGGAGTTTAACAGGTTTCTCCTGCTGGACTGACCTTGGTGAACACAATTGAAGAGACATTTACTGGCAAATCATGCCCTCAGGAGAAGTGATCTTGATTGCCATTTTCTGAACACATCTGAGCAGTTCCATGGTGAACAACATGGGAAAGGGGTGCTCTGAATTCTAGTGTTACACATCCACTTTCATACAGGCTCCAGTGAGGTCCACCTGGATCAGGACCAAGGGTCTATCTCCAAGTGAAAGGGAGGTCTGTAACCATGGCATTTGGGCTGTGGGAAGAGAAAACTAGTACTGAAGACTTGTCGCCCACTTAATGAGTATGTTATCCATTTTGTATAGAGTTCTGCTTTTATTCAATGAGTGGCTACTTGGCTGATGAGTAAAACAAAAGATGGTGTAGACTGATGGTGATGGGAATGCCTGGACTCCAGAGGTTACTTTATGTTCACAAAGAAGACTGTCAGGGAATGATATTCTTTTACTCTGCTTTATCATGGTCCATGGCCATTAGCTTCCATGTTATACATGTCAGGTCACCTTTTGTGACTCACATGACATAGTTTATCTACCAGGTTCCAGTTTGAAGAATAATTTATGTCCAACCAAGTAATTGGAAGGTCTTTATCACTTTGAAGGAAACTCCAAAGATGAAGTCTAGAGTTAGCAGAGGTCTGGCTGTGTGGGCTTTGAACCCCACGGAGAATCTGTGGCAGTCCTGTGCTTTAGGGCACATGCATCCCCATTCTGGGAAGTTGGAGGATGGAAGATGGGGACTCTGGCCCTAGGAAACCCATTGGGAGACAAATCTCTGGGGAAAGACCCTGTGGCAATGCATAGGTTCTGAGATGGACTGGGGGTTGAGAGGAGGCAGGGCTCAAGCTGGCTTTGATGGGAAGGGAGAACTATAGTAAGCCAAGAGAAGAGAGGGAACCCAATTGAGAGGAGTTCAGATCCCTTCCTGCCCCACATATCATGGGTGTTCATCTTCCTGGAGTATTATTGGTGGTCTCACACATCCAATAAAGCTCTGACTTCTTTGGAATTGCAAGAGGGAAGGCATGGAGGAAGATCTAAATGTTGCCTGGCAATGGTAGTGCCATGGGAGTGGGTGGGGAGAAGGTAGAAAAGTGTCTCATGTCAAAAAAAAAAATTAAGGGATGATGTTTGCTAACATAGGAAAGAGAGGGTTAGGATGAGTCAAGTCTGATGCACTCAAAAGCCAGGCAAGGCCACTGGAATTCAAGTGAGGTCTAGTTTTGTGAATGCTTTTATTTTATTCTTTCAAGACAGGGTCTCATTACACAGCTTGGATTTGTAGTGATCCTCCTGTTGTGGAAGTACAAGTGTGCACCGCCACCTCAGGGTCCTGGGGCTGGCATGGCTTACGGTACTGGGGATCGAACTCGAGTCCTTGCGCTTGCCAAAATGCAGGTACTTAGACCACCGAGTTATCTCCCCATCTTTGAGGTCTACCTTTTTATAGATCTTATATTTTCTTCCTTTGTTTGAGATATAACTGACAAAACTTTCCCCATTCTGTAAGTTGTTTCTTCATATCACTATACACACCAGTGTACAACTCTGTTCTAAAGAAGGATAAATCTGAGTCATTTGTAGGAAAATGTAGGCACCTTAAATGCATAATGTGAACTGAATCAATTACACACAAGAGCTTAAATATCGTATGGTTTCTCTTATGTCAGATAATCCAAAATATAAATATAAAAGCCCAATAAAAGAATGACAATAGGGAATGGAGATAGATCCTTTACAAATGGGAAGGAGATGGGGGAGGGTGTGTAAAAAGAATTCAGATATGTCACGTACGTGTACCAACTCCCCATGATGAATGTATTCATTATACATTGCAACCACACACTAATAAGAAAATCCAATGAAGTAGGCTGCAATTCGAGGCCTTGAGCAGGACATGCTATGATCCGTGCAGTGCTTAATAGATGGCCTACACATGAGTGTGTGGCTCAGCTCACATGGATTTGTCCTTGCACCTCAGCACTGCCTGCAACATGAGGGCCTCAATGCCCTTTGTTCCCCACATGTGAAGCCTTCCCAGAATGATCTTGATTTGGCACCATCTGCGGAAGACAACCCTGTTCAAAACAAGTAGCTCTTTTCAGCCACCCTGGTTAGGAATGCAGTAAATAGTGTTAGAAGTGGCCTTTGCACACTTCTGGTTCTTGTTGTGTTTGTTTTTGTGTTTTCATTGTTGCTTTATGTTACTAGCCTCAAACTGAACAATCTAGATATTATTCAGTAGGTAAATACTTAAATTACATATTTCTGTGGCATATTAATCAGCAATGAAAGGGAAATGAACTATTGATATATAACCTGTATGGACAATAAGAGAATCATGCTGAATGAAATATAGTCACATGCTCATGACATATAAAATTCCTGAAATAATAACATTTCACAGACTAAAAATATACTACCGGTGGTCAGGTATTGGGGATGGGGAAGCCAAGAAAGGATGTTGTGGCTATAAAAGGGTAACACTGAGAGATGATTGTGAAAGTAGTTCTGTATCTTGATTGCAGTCATACTTTTGATTCCTGGCCAGCCACATGCACCTTCTTCCCCCAATACCCAAGCTCTGCTTGTGTCCCCTTCCCTGATATGCCTTCCAGCTTTGCCTCCAGGGGCATTACCAAGACTCCGCTTACCTATGGCCACCTGTATTCCCTGGCCCCCTGACTCTGGACAGATGCAGAGAAGGATCCCCCTTGAATCTGTTCCCTCAGATACTGTCATGCAGGGATCTGAGCCTGCACAGGAGTTGGAAAAGCTCTTCAGGCACTAGTTGGGCTTCTGAGTGAGGTAAGCAGGCTAAGCACAAATCAAGTTCAGGAGGAGCCACTCTGCTGCTCTGTCCTCGCTCTAGCTATTTCATGACAGTTTTCCACTTGATCAACCTAGATCAGTGATGGGGAACCTTTTAGAGCTTTCAACAATATAAACAATTCACTGCGGCTGCCCTAGATCATTGTAGGCAGATTGCAAAGCAACTGCTTGCCTTCTTTCTGGGCCTCCCTTCAGTGGGAAGATCCTGGCCCTGTGTGCTGCAGAGTGTTCACAAGGACCAATTGGAAGATGCACCCAGCAATTTTGGGAAGCTGGAAAAGAGAATGATGCTCCAAGGTAAGGTTGGACCTTCATGGAGCCAGGACATCAGGAGCCTTTGCCCAGGGCATACACCATTTCCAAAGGCCTTTCTCATGAGGGTTAATGGTCACTTAGCCCCTTGGATGAGGATAACTGCATTTCTGAGACCTGGCCACTGAGACCCACCTTCTGCAGTGGGCATGTATTGGAACCTGAGCAGGAGGAAGGCAGCCCACCGTCGTGTGTTCTCTTGGCAGCCTTTCTCCGAGTCTGCACTATTAAGGCTTAGGATTGACCTAGGCTTTCTTGGGATGGAACCTGCAAAGGCTGTGTCACTGTCCATCTGCCATTTCCCACTAATACAAGAAAAGCTGCATTCCAATCAAGTCTTTATGGCTTGGGTTTTATAGAAAATGAGCATACATGTGTGTGAAGCCTGGTTCTTTCTGGCAATAAAAAAGCAAATCTTCAACAATGAAATATTCTGATTGAGACATTCCAAGCAGCAGAAACCTACAATGATCCCTTTATCCTTCCCTTCATCTTCCTCCATCCTTAACCCACATCTAGTCTTTTCTATCAGTGCAGCTAGGGGACAGAAATCCCGTACAATACACTTCTTTCCTAAGATGCAGACAGGATGCTTAAGTGAACACCTCTCATTTGCCTTGTTCTGCCTATTTCTTGCCAGACTTGAATTTCTGAGGATGTGCTGTCCTCTTTGTTAAGGAGTCTTTTCTTGCTCACATAGCAAAGCTGCAACATCTCCTCTGCTTCCAGCCTTGACGGGAAGAAGGGAGAAAGCTTTGCAAACGTGTTTCCAAAGACTCCAAGAATCCAAAATGGCCCTGGAACGGCAGGAGTTGAACAGAGGTATGATGGTGCCAGCAAGAGGCCTTCTGAGACACTTTAGGCACTTTGCATGTTTCCCCTTGAACCTTTGTTGTTTTGCACAGTCACATTGGTGAAAACAAAGCATCCTTTAGAAGATGATCATCCACGCAGTCCTAGTATGACATGCACATCTATCTGATGACAGTCACACTGTGGAATAATTTGAAGTTATTGCTGAGTTGTGGCTGGGAAGATCTGAAAGTCAACCATCAGTTATACCTAGTTCAGAGAGAAAACATAGTTTACAGTTGGAAGCTTTGTACTAGAAAATGATCTTAGGAATTCTCTGTAAATTTGGAGCATAAGATAGCATCCAACAATTTATGCAGGCCCTGAAGCCCCTTCTTTCTGGGTTCCACAGGCATGAGTGGAGTCCTTAATGTGTGCTAGGAATTGTGCTAGGCACTGAGGGCACAGAAATGTAGGAGCTAGAGTTGGTGTCAGTTTGGGTGGAGCTCATTTCTAGAAAGAGTGGTCAAATCACCCCAGTAAAATATTAAAGCTTAATGACAGAGGGAAACTGGGCCCCTCACAATACAACAGATTACATCTAGAGTCCTCGGAAGCCTCCACTCCCACTTAGTAACTGTGGCTGTAGCTGAACTGCAGGGCAGCAGTGAGTTCTCCCACCTTACAGTGTACCCACAAAGTACAAGAATAGCCACAGCAGGTAAGGCAAAGTCAGACTCACTGGGGCTGGCACTTTTGGTCTCTAGATTTCCAGGCTGTTGAGTCCCCAGCTAGGTCTTATTTTGGGGGAAAAGGAGTTGTTCAGTAGGTTAGGGGTACTTACTACATTTTCAATTTAATAGTATTTTCAACTTATCATGAGTTCTTTTGGACATGATACCATTGTAAATTCTGTATTCTGGCAGAATCCATGAAACTTAATGAAGTTTCCTATCCTTGCCAAATTTGCTGATGGCTAATCCACTGACATCATGCTGCACTTTATTCCAGATGTTACCACAGAACTCTATCCTTTTACTTGTGTTACCCTCTAGTAGCACAGTGGTGTAACAAGGCCAGTTGCTTGACAAAGTACTAGCCATTCTTCCCTTCTTCCCTGGAAATCATCCCCTCCATTGTCTGGTGTCCACCTTCCCTCGTTGCTGCCCCAGCAAGCCTGTCCTTGCCTTAACTGCCATTGCTATTCTCGTTCTCTGCAGCTACTCTGTGAGACAGGTAAGGCAGGGATAGGCTGTCTGGGGCTGGCACTTTTTATCTCTACTTTTCAAGGCTGTTTAGTTTCTAGCTTGGTCTTACATGAGGGAAAACATCACAGCAACATCATGTGTCATGGAGTCAGTTGTTTCCCCTTGTGATGTTGGGGCCAAAAGAGAACTGCAGTTCACTGCCCAGCACAACAACAGAAGAATTATACCCCACCCCTAAGATCACTATTCGGCATTACCATCATACAACAGTAACAAGATAAAGAGAAAAACAAGAATTATACAGCATATTTCCAGCCTGGGAAAATACGTAAATTAATTTGAGTTGTGGGTTTTATTGTATAGCTTCTGTACCTTCATGAAGTTGAAAAATCATGAACTGAGCTATTAAAAGTGAGGGACTGCCCATATAAAGCTACATAAAAATCATTATATCACCTTTAGATAGTTCAATTAATTCCCATGACGTTTTAAAATGTCACCTAGGTCAATCTTGAGTCTATAATGATTGATTTTCCTCCCAATAGTCTTGCCAAGTGGATGCCCAACAAGGGCTTAAATGTCTCCAGGCATAGGGATCTCACTACTGATGATGGTGCTCTATCTTTAAGCACCACTAAAAATTATAAAGGATTTCCTACAAACTCCAAAATGTGCACACCTGCACTATATGCTCAGTTCTTAGATGCCAAAGCCTTTAAAGTTGCTGTAAGTGCCTCCACTGGAAACAGACATTTCCAGAAGTTTCTAACAAAATATTCTTTGCAGATTCATATGTATTGCCAAAAGATACTTAAAAAAAATAAACAGCCAAATAATTCTGGGAAAGAAATGGCTCATAAGCATCAATATCTTTGGATTACTTATTTGCTTGAAGTTTTGCCTCTGTGTATGGTACAGGGGGTGGAATCCAGGGCCTAGTGTAAGCTGCATAACTACTCTACTGCTGAGCCACACTCTTAAGCCACATAACCCTTAAATACCTTGAATTTTAAAAGGCAACAACATCAGGATAACCTAATAGCTAACATTTTGCATGGAAATATTTTAAGGAAATGCCTTGAAGTATTAGCTATAAAAGTAGTCGCTGGAGGTGGGTACCATGTTGTTGCCTCTCTGGTTAGATTGAAGAAGCCTAGCTTGTGGTTGCCCCTGTGGGAGCAAAGCAATGCTTCCCTGATGCCACCACACAGTAAGACCCAGATGGTACATTCTACATGTTGATGTGGATCCAAGCAAATGGAAAACGACAATGGCTCCCATGTTGGCCATGACTGTTGGGGGCTTGGTGACAATGACTGCTGTGCAGCATTTGGAGGCAGTGGCAGGGGGCATATGATGGACATCAGGGACCAATTCCTGCCCCTGCGACTCTGTTCTTCTCTAGCTGTATGAATCACCACTGCTTGACCAGATGTGGGAGGAGCCCAGATCCACCAGCGTCCTGGATTCTAGTCAATTATTTTCAGATCAGAGGGTGTTGATGTAGACTTTATTTGCAGCTAGAAAGTGTGCCCTGGAGGATGCCTGCATTAGCAGTGTACCTGCTGTCACTCAACAATAATAGTATTTATTTATTTGGTCTTTTTGTGACAGGGTCTCACTATGTAGCCCAGGCTGGTCTTGAACTCCCAATGATCATCCTGCTTCAGCCTCTCAAATGCTGGGACTACAAGTGTGCACCACAGTGCTCAGCCTATTTATTTATTTATTTATTTATTTTGTATTGATGATGGAACCCAAGGCCTTCAACATAGAACCATAAACTCAGCCACTATATAAATAATCAGCATGTGCCACCACACCCAGCTGCTACTTTTTGAAAATTTGCTTTCATATTGGTTTTTTAAACATGATAATAGTTGTACACATTGATGAGTCTCCCTGTGCCATTTCTGTTTGTTTTGTTTTTTGGCGGAACCAGGGATTGAAATCAGGCCCTTGTACTTGCCAGGGAAGTGCTTATTCCACTGAGCCATCTCCCCGGCCCTCTCCCTGTGCCATTTCTGCAAATGTATATATTGTGCTCTGTGTTACACTCTCCATGTTAGCCTTTCCATTTCCCTTGCCTCCCTCCTCTTCCCTAATATTCTATTCACTATTTTCACATTATCTGTTCTTTTAGTTTTCACATATGAGAGAAGATATGCAGTACTTACCTTTCTGTGTCTGGCTAATTTTGCTTCACATGGGAAGTAATAGAGTTTGCTCCAAAAACCTAAAAATAGGCCTATCATATTGTCCAGCTATATATCACTCCTGGGCCTATAGCTAAAGGAAATGAAGTCAGTAAATGAAGTGATATTTACTTTTCATTTCAACATTGAACCCATGTACAATGACGTGGCTACCATGATGCCCCATCATAATGTCATATTCTCCTCAGCCCTGATACCCAGCCCTCCTCCACCAAGAACTTTGAGGCAACTCTCCTGGTGATACATGCCTTTTCCTCTCCACGGGCCCATTTGGAGCCTCACTACTTCATTTTCAGATGTAGCCTGTAGAGTTGATTTTGGCTTTGTAGAAATATGGGTGATGCAGCTGCATAACTTTCTAGCAATGGCTGGGTACCTGACATAGACATCGTATCTCCATTCAGACGTTGCATCTCCCTTGCCCCCACATCCTAGTAGTACTCACCCTTGGCTTATTTTTTCCTTTCCCTTTCCCCATGGTGTCTGTCTACATCACCTCCTGTAGCCCCATGGATGAATGCCTTCCTGCTCTGCACACACTTGGAATTGCTCTGACCTTGGGTAACATCTCCAGCCTGTAGGCATGGATAAAATATTTTTAAAACATCCAGAAGTCAGTAGAGGCCAAATCTACAGCACAGGTCAAAGGACTCTGTCACCTACTACTTCTTTTTGCATATTAGTCTAGACATTAGTGTGACCAAATTCCCAACAGAGCTCCCTTAGCCTCAACGTGGACAATTTGGTTGGGGAATGAGATGTGCCTATGAATGGAGGAGAGGGGCTCTCTCATGCTCCACTGAAGTGACTTCCTAAGGTTGGTCTCAAGCCAGGAATTCCAATCACATGAGTGTGGCCATAAGGCTGCAACCAGCCCCTGGCCTCCCACTGAGCCAGACTTCCTGGAGGCAGCCAGCACTCCTCAGAGGTGCCATTTCTGCTCTTTTGTCAAAAACATCAGTCTCCTGACCATATAGACACATAGTGGCTGATGTGAGGCTGTGACAGGAAGCCCCATTAGCTAGGTGATAAGTCACATCATTAGCTTTTACCTAGCTTCCCTAAATGTCGGGTGCTGTCATCTTGTCACCCATGACATACTTCTCTGGCAGTCATTGCTGGCGTGACTAGACTAATCATACAAAAATTTGCACGATCTCCAACCTACAGATTCTGAAACTCAGATTTAAAAAAAAAAAAAAACTCCCTCTTTCTAGTTAGCACTGAGTGCAAAGTTTAAGAAGTGTGCTTTGCATGGATATTTGGGTCTGGGTTTTCCATTTCCATTAAAGATTTAGGTTTGACTTGGAGGAGGGCTTCCCCTCCCATTTTAGTCCTCAGGAAGAGAATGTGATCATGAGCCAACAGCTAAGCACCAGGAGTACAAGTAATAATTACTGCTTCTTAGTGCCTACTTACCATATCTAAGCACAGCATGAAGCATGAGTGGACACAATCACTGAATTCTTATAAAAACCTTATCAGACAGGGAACATGCTCCCTCTGCTCCACACGGTGTCATCGAGGCTCAGAAACTGTAATGCCATTTTAGGATTACAGATGAAGCAGTAGATACAGGTTGTCTTGTGCTTATGATGGTCATGGTGCTTGCAGTGGTGCTGGGACGGTACCCAGGGCCACATGTATGTTGCACACATACTGTATTCTACCACTGAGCTGTAGCCCTGGCCTTCAGATCCACAGTTTGAACTCAGGTCTCTTTGAGGCCACTGTTCCATGAAATCTCAAGTTGTAATCAAGGAATGTTTTACAAGCCCAGTAGGTTTGGGAAGTGGGTCTAAGCATTCACTGCTCACCAGTGGTCTGGGAATCCCTGTTTGAGAAACAATGATATCTATCAAAATGTACAGGCTTGCCCCTGTAGTGGATTTGTAATTGGAGGTCAACTTGTTACACCCAGCTAAATTGAACTAGCATGGTGCTGGATGTGGGAGGTCCACCTGAGGATTCTTGCCAGGAGCATAAGAGGCAGAAGGGGAGAATCTGTGGAGAGGCTGTTAGGGAAGCTGTTGGCTCTCCTAGGCTGTTCTGCTAGAGGAGCTCGTCATGCTGGTTTTCCCAATTAACTTGGCTGTTCTTGTGGGAGGAAGAGCTCAGGACCTCACTGTCACTAAGGAAGGCTATGGTACTTTTAGGGGGACCTCTGGTGCTTACCTTGAGCATCGCTTCCAGGTGCCAGTTCAGAACCCTCAGCCTGCTAGTGCAGATAGAAGGTAGGCATAGACCTAGATAGAAGCTAAGCATAAGCTTCCTAGCTTCTACTACTGACCTTTTGGCCTTACCAGTGTAGATCGACGAAGTGGGCCTTCATGAGACTTTGTCATGGGCTCTAAGGCCTACAGTTGGACTTCTGGTGGGCATAGTAGGTTTTCAGCGAGTCTCATGCAGGATATTAGAATCCAGGCCCTCAGCTGGAGTCTTTGATCTTTAGTGTGGTCAGATTTTCTGCACTCCTTGTGTTTGATTCTTTGGATGATTCATTATAAAGTATTATAAAATGTGTCCTGTATCATATTGTTCCCCTTGCAAAAACCGCAAACCAGGACACCCCCAGACCCACCCAGGCTCCAACCTCTCTTCCAGTGCGTGGGCCCAGGAACCCTGGCAGTCTGCTTTCCCTCTGCGGGGATCTGAATCTTCTTTTAAAAATGCATTTAGTACAGGGTCTATAGGGCCTCACTACATAGATTGGACTTGTAGTGATCCTCCTATTTTCAGCCTCCCAAACACTGGGATTATAGGTGTGCACCACCACCCTCAGTCTCATTCACCATCTCAGCATGCCCCGGGAGTAGGGTCAGCATGGCATGTGGTATAGGGTTTTGAAACCTGGTTCCTGCACTTTGCCTAAGCAGGCACTTTAATCCACTGCACTACCTGGCTGGCCTTGAGGATCTGAATCTTAACTAGGTGCAAAGCTCCAAGCTGAAGCAATGGTCATCTGGGGATTTGCACATAGTTGGAGAAGAAGAGAAAGATGCTTCCAAGTTGTTCAAAACACTAATGAGCTCTGAAAAACACCAGCCACAGGACTGTCTCACATGCTCAAGCGAATGTGCCACCAAGACAGTTTCCAGAACCTTGCTGTGACTCAGCAAGAGGACAATAGTTTCTATTTCACCCATGCTTTTGGCTCTTCCTCTGAGGCAAGACTCAGCTCCTCCCATTCACTATGTTAATTACAGATGAGAGTCTGGTGCTGTAGCCGGACGTGTTGGTGGCTATTTGCAGAGCAGATAAGCTGAGGATGCTTTCAGGACTGAGGGCCCTATGAGTAGGGCCAACCACCTACCTTGGGCTAGGCAAGCTGGTTACACAGACCAATCCTGCTCTGGAGAGGGCTGGACTGGTGGGGAACTGCAGGCTGCTTGAACATTCGACCTAATTTGAGGCCTAAGTAAAAATGCATGTTTGGGAATAGAGAAACTCATTGAAAACAGGTGCTATTTGGGGTTTTGCCTGCTCTCTAAAATGGACCGCCTGAGGCCCACAGTGATTTTTCTGGCTCCAAAGCTTCAACCCTGTTGTGGGGTTGGCTCTGTGCTAAGGATCAAGCTCACTTGAGCCTCCATTCTGGAGGGGACTCCCTGAATGTCAGCAGGGAACGGGGCTGCTGTGGAGCTTCAGACCCTGCCTAGAGGTGAAGAGCAGGAAAGGGAACGGGGGCTGCCTTTAGGAACAACAGAAAGCTCAGCTGCCTTTAGGAACACCATAAAGCTCAAAATATGTGCCCTGAGCTCAATGGGGGCACATGATTTGGCAGCTGCAAAAGTTACTCCAAGCCCCAGCTATGTGCCAGCCATGTGCAAGAGATAAAGCTGGGCTATAATGCTGTCCGAGTTTAGACCTAAAATGTCCTCCAAAAGTTCCATGTGGTCAAAATTGTGGCTTTTAGAAAGCGATTGGATGATGGGGTGCTACACTCATCAGAGGATTGGTCAATCTGCATAGCTGAACATGCTGTTAAGGAGGTGAGACCCGGATAGAGGAGCTGGATCACTAGCAGTGTAATCTAGAAGGGTTCCTCTTCTTGCTTCCTTCTCTCGCTTCTTCCTAGCTTCAAGAAGGTGAGAAGTTTCCTCTGCCTGGGCCCTTCCACCATGATGCTTCTGCCTTGAAGCCAGCAGTGGACTGGATCTTCTAAAACCATGAGCCAAAATAAACATGTTTTGCTTTAAATTGTGCGTCTTGGGTATGTTTTCCCCTGCAAAGGAGTATAAGGTCAGATTTTTTACATTCTTCTCTAAAAACTTGCTGTTAATGGGGGTAAGAGTAGGGTTAATAACAAATAACAAAAATAATTAATTTGTTAGTTTCTTAGTGCATTTATTCAGAGAGAGAACCAGATAAGACAGTGGGTTAGCTTGTCAAAGACAGATGTTTATTATCTTTTAATATTTATTTATTTTTATAATTTTTATTCATTTCAATGCAAAAAAGATAAAATATCAATGAAACAGTTTCAAAACAGGTTAGTAGGATGTTTACAATAATAATAATAATTAATGCACTGCATATTGTTGTCTTTGCCCCCCATTTTTTAAATTCAGGAGAACTTCGCCACATGTGTAGGTGAACATTTTGAGAAATAAAGAGTAAAAGGAAAGGGTGGCAGATGCTTTCCAAATTGTTTTCCTAAGACTTTGAAAAGCAAAATGAAGTTTTGCCTTAACCAAGTTTATTAGGTTTTCTGATTCTAGAGTGGGATAAAGTGGGTTTTCCCTACTCAATTGTAACTTCACATTTATTTATTTATTTACTTTTTTGAACTTTTAAGCATTTTATTCAACCACATATATCTCGTGGTCTGGTGCCAAGTATTCGTTTATCCTTTTATGTATATCTTCTCCATATTTATTGCTCACCTTTCTTCTTAGACAGAAAAACTGTCTTTTTACATGCTCCATTTTGTTTGCCTTTCCTTTATGTGAGTATCCTATCATGTCCTCCATCAAAATTATCTATTTTAACTAACTTATTAAATATTTAGAACCAGACAAATGAGCCTAAGAAGGAGAAAACTTATAGCCTTAAACCAAAGGATGCTTCTACAGGGAATATTGTCCTGGTGAAATGAGACTGTTAAACACAGATCACTGATGTCAGTGCTTTTCTAGATGATTAAGACATTTCTCACTTCTATCAGATGTACCAATGAATTGTACAATACTGTGTATATTTTTTGAAACTTAAAATTTAAACTAAGGTCAACCTCATCTTCTTGGTCATAGGAATTATTTTTCAGGCAGAGTATTTTAAGGCACAATTTTCCTAGTATATACAAAAATATTGTAACAAATTTCCCCTTCTTACTCTAGCAAATAGCTGTTGATAAGATTCAGAAATCAAAATATCAGTTACTAAAGACATACAGCAAAAAGCAGAAGAGAAGAGCCAGAGAGGAGTGCTTCTGTGTATCCTTAGCCAGTGCAGTTGCTTAGAGCTGGACCAAATGACTGAAGCTGAGCAGGTCACAAGCCTGCCACCAAGGAGGGAGCAAAGCTCTTTGGGTTCCAGGGGCACTGGCTCAGGGATTGTTTTCCCGACTCAGAGTGAACCAGTGATCTGCATGTTTTTTAATTAGTGCTGACGAGACCAAAGCTTCAAGAGGATTTATCAAAGTCCTTGAAGTAGCTCCTAAAACAAAAGCGGATGTTACACTCAAATTTTGTAAACCCAGGCCATTTGACCTGGAAGGCAGCTGGCTGTGAGGCCATTTGAGAGAAGCCATATTTTTCACTCACAACTACTTTGTCTTCCTTTGCCCACCTCCTCTGTACTGGATTTGTCAATAACAGAATTGACCTAAAGAATCTCCTGAGAGCAATGCCGTGTTATTGAATAAATAATCATAGAAGGAATGCTAAAATTCATGCTCACATTGTATTTTGTTACACCGACTTCCTTCAGACCTAAAGTGAGTCTGGTATGTCCAGCTTTAAACATAAAATGAGCTCTCTGGAGAATTTCATTTTCCCAGGATCTTTGAATGAAATAGATACCTCTATGGTATTGTTTTCTCCAGGGATTTACTTGGAGTGAGAACAGAGGGGCTATAGAAGTGTAGGCTCCTCTTTTTCTTTGGAGTAGAGATCAAGCAGATAAGTGCCAGGGATCAGCAAGCAGCAAGGGCTCCCCTTCACAGCAGGAATGTGAGCAGGTTATTTCTCCCAGCTCTTGATATTCCAGTGTCTCAGTTTGCGAGTTTGGGTTAGGAGTCACTGGTTTACATATACAGAATCCATTTGGGTCATGAGTAGATTTAGTGAATACAGTCTTTGCTCAAATCATGCCTTAGCAAATAGTTTTCATCAGCACAGGTCTAGAAAGTTCCACTCTTTGTTCCTGCTCAAAGGTGCGATTAATCAGTTCCTTGGGGATGGTGTTGTTTTGCCAGGGTGAGCAAATACCCTCCTTCAAGGTGAGCGTCAAGCCCCCACACAATTGTTCTTTTCTAATGGGTATCATAGAAGACAATACAGTTTAGAACACATAGAGGATCAGCTTTGAGCTTACAAGCAAAGAGGTATAATTCTTGGACCAGAAATCTGGAGAAGAGGCTTTGTGAGGAAGGAATTAGAGGTGTTCAAAAGTAAACTGAGGCACCATAAAATGTTTAAAAGTTTTTATCTCAGGAAACAAGGATTGGAAAGCTCTAAACTGGAGGTATTTTGGGAACTTCACCATGGGAACACACAGGGAAACTCTTCATGGGACAAAAAAGCAAGAAACTATTTGGGTACAGCCATAACGGTTGTCTTATCTGGCTTGTCCCATTGATGAATCATTACATAGTGTTAAGTTTTTGAACTCTTCTTATTGGCTAGCTTAAACTCTGCTTGTTTTTGTGCCTTTTTTTTTTTTTCAGAACTGGGGATTGAACTCAGGCCCTTGCACTTGCCAGGCAAGCTCTTATTCTACTGAGCCATCTCCCCAGACCCCTGTGCTTGTTTTTGTTTTCTGTTTTTGCAAGAAGTAGCTCAAGCTGGGCATGGAGGCACATGCCTGGATCCCCAGCACTCTGGAAAGCTGACGCAAGCACATTGGAAGTTTGAGTCCAGCCTGAGAAATTTAAGACCCTGTCTCAAAATAAAAATAAAAAATGGACTGGGGATGTATCAGTGCACAGCCTTAAGTTCAATACTCAGCACTAAAGGAGAAAAAAGAAAAAGTAAAGCAAGCAAGCGAAAACAGCTGAAGTTACAGCTTCACTTATGCTTGCAACGTAAGCGAGGTTAAGGTGGCTTGTGAAACCTAGCTGGCTTCGTGTGCTCAAGCATTCTTCAAGCCTGGTGTCCATTTTATTGTACTCAACAGAGGACAGTATCAGCAACTCACTATAAACTATCCTAGGTTATTGTCTCCATTACTTTTCTCTGGTTGCTGGGACAAAACACCTGACATCCAAAATTAAGGAAGGAAAGGTTTATTTAGCTCTCAGTTGAGGTTTCAGTCCATAGTTGGCTGGTCCAAGGCAGAGTGGTACATGGCAGAGGGCACCAGCTCATGGTGGTGGAAAACAGCAAAGGGCAAAGGGAGGATCAGCAATGAGAGTGAGCCTGTCTCTCTTATATCATATGCAGGCTATCCACTCTAGGGCGAGTGTAGCACTCACATCCATAATCCAAGCATTGGATTGTAAATTAATCACAAACTCTAGATGCCTACCCCATGACTGCGTGCAGCTTTGGGGAATATCTACACCCAAGCTATAATAGCTGTCATTTGCATTTTTTCAAGTTTACTGTTGTAAAGTACAATCTTAGCTATAAATTGAGTCATGGAGAGGCCTTTTCATTGTCATCATGGCATCATCAATTAAAGCCCCCCTCCAGGTACTGTTACAGAACCAAGAGCACCATGACTCTTCCTCCTTCCCACCATCAAGCAGCTCTCCTTGACCTTAGTCACTCAAAGGTTTCCTCTTTAACCTTTTCAAGTCCAATAGTGGGCAGGCTCCACATTCTTTTCTAAAAATGCGATAGCCACCTGTTTGATAACATGGTCCAGAATTTTGCTGGGCTCAGTGTCAGGCTCCCTGCTTTGCAGTTTCCGGGATCCACCCATATGCTGGTTTATATTTAGTTGCCACCATCGCCATTTTCCATCTCTTAAATGTTTAGTCAACTTTTGTGGGGGCTGTTGCTTTGACCTTGAGTAAAGTTCTAAGCATGTTCAGAACCCAAGATAAGGAAATGAAAAAATTCCCTATGCACTGCAGTCAGCCACTTCTTTGACCTATTTCATTTCAGTTGGGACCCACATCATGTGTACTACAGAGGGTGGCAGCTCCTCTCCTAGTGGCTTACAGGCTGTAGTCGGCTAACAGTTTTTGAGCGGGCAGAGAGGCTTGCTAACTGCAGTTTGTGGTTTGCCTCCCAACAGAACTGCTCCCCTACAGATGTGCAGCCAGGCCCATTTCTCCATGCAGGCTGGGTATCTGGGGACTGGTCACAAATGGTTGGGTCAAAGCACTGGAGAAAAGGCCATACCATCCAGCTATTTGAATGGAACAGAGATGGTGATAAGGTCTACTCCCCTAGTTGGAAGAAAGAGAAAAATTATGCTGTATCAATTCCTCTTGTTTCATAGTTCCCTCCATAAAATCTCCTTAAAATGAGCTTCCAGGGCAGGTTAGTGGGGGTGGGAGGGGTGGCAAGGTGTTACAGTAGGTGAGCCTAGATTATGGATGTGTATTTTATTAAGCTGAGTAATAAACTCCAATAAATTCTGTGTGTTACATTCAGGACATGGAGAAGAAGAGGGAGAGGGAGAGGAGAGGAGAGGAATATGACTTGGATTATAAACTCCAGAGAGGAGGGACCCACTTCTGCCCTCGTCATGACAGTAGCCCCAGTGTCTAGGATGATATTTGACACACACAGAAAAGGAGCTCAGCAATTTGTTGATGAATGGTAAGAAGCTGAAGGTGAAGGGTGCAGTTGGACAAGCACGTTTGTGCTCAGGGACTGACCCAAGCCACAGCACAGCAGGACTAATTTTAGCCCCCACCTGCTGGTGGAAATTGGGCCCAAATATTCTCCTAGGCTTGATTGGAATTAGTGTATGCTCCATTTCAAAGGTGCAAAAAATAGATAGGAAGCTTCAAGAGAGCAGAGACCATGTCTGCCTTACTGGATTTTGTATCCTCAATGCCAGGAACAGTGCAAGGCATATAGTCAGTGCTCTAAAATACTTGCTGAGTGGGGTGGTGCTGCATTCTCTCTTGAGATGTATGCTAGTGGTCTGTAAGATATGCCAATATTTGTTCCCTCCTTGAGCTTCCATTTCATCACATTGGCAATGAAGGGTTTGCTGCTAGCAAAACGCCTTCTACTTTGCATGTGCTGGAGTGAGAGATAAAGCACTCCTTTTACCAGCAATTTGAGCAAGCTAAGCTCAGTGACATCCATGAGAATGACTGAAGTAACAGGAACACTGTGATACTTCCTGCTGCAAAAGAAAGGCAGCTGTCTTTCGCCAGTCATTCTGCACAGATGCCCATTGATTCTCCTGGAAATTTCAACATTTGCTTTGTAAGCCAGGTGTGTTGGTACATGCTGGTAATCCCTGCACTCTGAAGGCTGAGGCAGGAGGAACACTATGAGTTGGAGTCCAGCCTGGGCCACAAAGTGAGCCCAAGGGCAACCTGTACTACATAGTGAGATCCTAACTCAAAACGTTAAAAACATTGCTTTCATCTACATTGACTCTTTTGTTTACCTGCCAGGGAGCCAGCTGAGTAGGAGGTTAGGCCAGTGGCTTAGGTTTGCTGGCTGAAGCTCATTAAGCCAGAGGCAGTGTCAAGAGTTTCTGGACATTCTGAGCAGCTCAGCCAGTTCATTCCCACCTGCAGAACCTACCTGCTCATACAGGTATCCTGATCTGAGCCTCGAGGTAACTCTGTACAGAGCAGCAGCTCCCAATGCCTCCCTTCTAAAGAAGATGGAGGACCTCAGAGGGCTGGTTTTTCTATTCAGAAACATAACTGCCACACCCCGTGTGCCCACATTGTACCTGCTCCCAGCTCCAGGTCTCTCTCCTAATGATCTGGAGTGGGAAGAGTAAGAGGGCTCCATGGTCTGAGCAAAGCTTTGAGGGGGAAGGGCCATAGCTTGGAGGCAGTGGTTTCATTGTACCCTGTGTGGAGAGGCTTTTTGAAAACATATTTGTAACTTCCAAGGAGTTGCTTGAGTATGTGCTATGGGATCCCTCTCAGAGGGTGCAGCCTTAGTGGTGGCCGGAGGCTGGATGTTTATGGTTCAAGGCCCCTTAGAACCCTATGGTTAGCATTAAAGTGGGAAGAGATATAAATACAAACTGGCCAGGTTCACTAGGGAACTCACCCAGGATTCTTAGAAGACATGGAATTTGTCCAGCAGATGATTGATCCTGACTGAGCCTACTAATTTGGGTGCGGCTTCAGTAAAAGTTACCTTCTACTATGAGGATGCAGTGCCATATTCTATTCTAAATTACACTTATTCCAAATTGAGTGCATATCCCATTGGTGGATTTATCATTAGATTTCTGCCCCATCCCTCCTCCCCCAAAGGACTGGAGGCAGCTTACTTTCCTAGGCAATTTTCAAAGCAGGACCACATTGAAAGACCTTTCCACATTGGTAGGGGCAGAAGGAGGCAGGGCTTGAGTGCAAGCAGTGCTGGGACCCCAGTTCTGGTTGCTGAACTGTTCAAGAAAGCCAAGTATTTATGGGGCACCTGTGTGAGCAGCTCTGTGGGGTTAGGAAAAATAAAAGAAAAAAACATCTCAGACCTTATTTTTGCTTGGTCCATGCCACTCCCAGGGCCTTAGGAACTTTAAGGGTAGGAGAGAGTAAAGGTGAGAACCTAAAAACAAAAGGGGACATGTGGCAATTAGGCACTCAGGAGCCTCCTCTAGAAACTAGAACAAAGAGCCCTTTTAGTAATCACCTCTTCTGCTTCCCAAACTGGGGTCCACAGGCACCCAGGAAGGACATCACAGTGCTGTGCTTGGGGGCTGATGAAAGGCTGGAAACCCCAGAAGAAAGAATGACTTATTATGGAAGCACTGCATTTAGAGAATGGAGGCAGAGAGAGGACTTTAAAAAATGTAGACAAGTTATTTTTGTATTGAACTAGCACATATACATTTTTAAACTGAAAACATGAAATTTCAAAAAGACCCCATGCCTATAGCAGGCTGCTTCAGATCGTATTTTGAACCAGATTTTTTTCTACCTCCTTTTCCTGGAACTTCAATGAGGTTTTAGTCATAGTTCAGCAGGGAAATTTAAGAAGCTCTAAAATGATTGGGCAACTCAGCTCTATTCAACAAGAATGCAATGCATGCCACATGTGTAATTTAAATTTTTGAGTTACCAGCTTAAAAAGGCAAAAAAAAAAAAAAAAAAAAAAAGGAACAGGTGAAGTTAATTTTACTGATATAGTTTATTTAACCAAATAGGGGCCAAATGTTGTCATTTCAACCTGTAATCAATATTTTAGTAATTCATGAACTCTTTTTTTTTGGTGTTTGTTATATCTCTGAAACCTGTTGTGTGTTTTACACGTAGTGCACATTTCAATTTAGACCAGCTACAGTTCAAGTGCTCAACAGCCTCTGTGGCCAGTGGCCACTATATTGGCCAGAGTTGTCTTCACCTGAGCCATTTACAAGTGAAGAAAGAAAGCCTTGCCCTGAACTTATGGTTTTCTCCTAAGGTTTTGCCTTTGTAAACTTCTCCACTCCAATCTCGGGATTCTTAATTCAGTCCTTTACCCTTATCTTCCTTCCTTCCTTCCTTCCTCCTTCCCTCCCTCCCTCCCT
>PVKA01002099.1:0-34360 GCA_004027165.1 Ctenomys sociabilis
TTCTACATAATTCTATGAGAGGCAAGATCTGCACTATTGGTGGTGGGACAGGATATTATGTCGGCTTTTAGTGCTATGGTCATCCACTAGGTAAATAATTATTGAATCTTTGATATAATTCAGCTACATAAATACCTGTAAATATAATATCATGTATGCACCTTGTACAATACCAAAACGTTATGAAAACAGTTTGCAAAGTATTATTTCATCGACTCTGTATGGTTATGGTGTTTTGAAACTGTCTGATTGACATTTGTATTTCAATAAAATAAAAATAAATGGAAAAAAAGAAAAAGTACAAGAATGGCCGGGATTGTAGTTCAGTGACATGTGTCTGCCTGGAAAGCAGCATTCCTGAGTTAAATTCCCAGCACCAATAAATAAATAAATAAACTACAATAACAAGCAATTTTTTAGATAATTCTAGAATTTCTAAAAGTACATTCAAAAATTTCAAAAATATATTATAAAATGTTTTGTAGTTTCTAAACACTGTGCATAATAATGCATTATTTGTTTTATATGTTACACTTTATATGGCAAGTTCATCTTAGTTACATACCTATTACATCAAATACTATAGTACTAGAAAGCAAAAGTACTTTGAAAAGTTTCACTGGATTGCCTTTACTGATAAAAAGTATACATATAAAAATATATTTATCAAGCAACTGTTTTTTGAGAGGAAATAGGTACTGTAATCATTCCAGCACCTATTTTCTCCATATTTCACTGCACATGAGTTAGGTATTAATGAATTTTTCCCAGATTTCCATAAGGATATGTTCACCTGCCACTCTCTACTGAATGCTCGAAAAGCCTGGATCTCATCTTTTTCATCCTCACAGTCTCTTCTCTATCACCTGGTCATTGTTAGTTCTCAACAAATGTCAGTGAATATATGACCACCTCCAAGTCCAGCTTTTTTTGCTTGTCACAAAAATATATGATACCTGTTAAAATAAATTTGGAGTGCTTAAGGTAAATGTCACTTTCAACCTGAACATCAGTGAACAGGTTAGTTTGTTGTTGTTTTTTCACTTTCAGAATTCAGAGAGTGCTCTTCCCTCCTACTCACAAAGATTAATAAGTACTTACCATGCTTGACCAACTGCACCTGAAGTCAAGAAAACCGAGCAGTTGTCCAAAGGCCACCCCTGGAATCGTGCTCCCCAGCCTCTAATCAAACCATTTGAGGGGCCGGGGAAATGGTTCAGTGGAATTAGCACTTCCCTGGCAAGCACAAGGGCCTGAGTTCAATCCTTGTTTCTGCAAAAAATAAATAAATAAACACTTGGAGCCAGTATTGGTGGTGCATTTTTATAATCCCAGCACTTATGGAGGCGGAGGCAAGGGGCTACAAGCTTCAGTCATGCCTGGGAAACTTAATGAAATACTATCTCAAAAAACATTAAATTTTAAAAGTGCTAGGGATGTAGATATGTGGTAGATGCCAGAGGTCAGTCCCTGGTACTGCCTAAAACACAGCTTGTTGAATAAAAACTTGTATTTCAGGATTTACACAATCACTAACACTGAGCAAATAGATGCGGGAACTGCAAGCTTCAGCTTTGCTCACTATGCAGTTGGGGAGAACATATATGGAAATATTAAACAAAGAGCCATCCTACACCTCAAAAATACTGAAACTGTACTGGGATCATTTTCTTAGTGTAGCTCACTACTCTCTCCCAAATGTAATCAACTATTATTTACAATTGCTCAGATAGGAAAGTTAGACTAAAAATATCATAACTTTTTAAGAATGAGTAAAATCAATTCCTTGTTATTCTCTTAAAGGAAGCTTTCAAACTATGTAAAAATTTTATTATATATAACTATACAAGTTGTGTAATAATATATCTATATATGTATAATTATGCATATAATATATATGCATAGTTATATAAATATATAATCATACAAACTCTTATTATAATATTGATAAACCAAATTTTACCTGCTTAGATTTCCAGAATTCATAGTCTTTTCCCTTTGTGGTACAATATTAATCAAAATTTAATTAATATTAACTGAATATTTCTCTTAAACTTTAACTCTTAATTCTATGAAAATAATTTGACACTCATTCTACATATGGAGAAACTCAACCCCTTGATAGCTTTTTTTCACTTCTTCTCCTTACCAATTCCAGCTCTCTGTGTGGGATGAATTATTAATCTGACTTACCTCCCTGTAACTATTCTCTTTAGTGAGCTGGGCCCAGAGTAGCCCATTTTCCTTTCAAAAACAAATAAAAATACCCTCCAGGCAGTGCTACGTAATACATTAAAAAGCAAAGTTTAAACATCTGCTTTTTTGAAAGTCCAATATTTCTTTCAGTAGACATTTTTAATCAATGGACTTTTAATTGGTAATATATTCTCATTGCAAGGAAGTGTAATGGAAAAGCCATTCTTCCCTGTCTAATATCCCAGAATCTTTTCGCAGAGGTAATGTCTTGTGCTGGCTTTTTTAATTTTTTTTCCCATTTATTTTTATTTTATTGAAATACAAATGTCAATCAGACAGTTTCAAAACACCATAACCATACAGAGTCGATGAAATAATACATTGCAAACTGTTTTCATAACGTTTTGGTATTCTTTTCCTAGAGGTGTTCATTAGTAGAGGTAGTATTCTCACTCCCTGGTCCTTCTTTTCAGTCGTCAGAGTCAATGGAAGCTTCTGTAGTCCTCTCGCAACATTTTTTTCAGTGAAAATGCATACGCTTCTTCACTTTTCACAAGTTTTATGTGTTTCAATGAATAACATGATGTTTTGAAAATATATGTGCACTATAGACTAGGTAAATCAGGCTAACACAAACATTACCATCCATATTTATTTTTGTACTAAGAACACCAAAATTGTCTCATAGCAAGTTTCAAGGACATATACATTGTTATTAATTATGATGGTTCCCTTTAACTGTGATTTTGCTTTCTACAGTTTCAGTTACCTCCAATGAATTATGGTCTGAAAATATTAAATGGAAAATTTCCAAAGTCAAGCTGGGAATATAGTTCAGTGGCACCAGCACCTATCTGGCAAGTGCAAGTCCCTGAGTTCAATTCTTGGTACCAAAAAGAACATTTCCAAGGTAAATGACATATAACTTTTAAATTGCTTACTGTTGAGTGGCATGATAAAATTTAAAGTTTAAAACTATTGCAGGCCAAGGAGATAACTCAGTAGAATAAGTGCTTGCCTTCCAAGCACAGGGTCCTGAGTTCAATCCCCAGTACCATACACACAAAAAAAAAAAACACTATTCTGCTCTATCCTGCAAATGATGTACGCCATTCCTTTATGTGGTGTAACTTTATATATACTACCTGATCATTAATTGTTTGGTAGCATCTTGTTCATCAGACCAAATGTATTGCTTGTGTCAGGCTGGGGAGACAGCTCAGTGGCATAAACACCTGCCTAGCAAGTTTAAGGTCCCAAGTTCAAATCCTGGCACAAAAAAAGAAAAGAAAAGGACCACAATATGGTCCTTGTGCTTGTGTCCAAATGACCCTTATTTCACTTAAGATCACCCAAAATTGGAAGTATAATGATGCTGACAATTAGTGATATGCCACAGATTCCATGAAATGTCTCACCTAAATAAGAAAAGCAAAGTTATTGCCTTAATAAAGAAAAGAAGACATGTATATGAGGTTGCTAGTACTGACATCAAGGAGAGTCTTTTGGGTCCTAGGCAGCACGGAGGCTGGCTTGGAGCCCAGCCCATAAGTGCTGGCCTGGAGGATCAGGTCATACAGTCTGTGTGGCCTTGAGCTTTACTGCCACAAGCTGGGACCTGGGCCAAGGATACCTCTTTCTGCACTGTGCAGTCCAGGGTAGACGAAGAGTGGAGTAGTGAACATAAGACTGTTCCTCCCCTCCCCATTTCCTTAGCTTGTGTGAGGATCATGGATAGTTCTTCAAACTGATGTTTCTGTGAGAGAATACTAGGTCATATTCAGTCATCTCGCTTCTTTTTTTTTTTATTTTAGGGAAGGGTCTACAGGGTGTTTAGGGTCTCAGTACTAGATCAGATCAGATTCATAGTGCTTCTTCTGTTTACAGCCTCCCAAGAACTGGGATTACAGGTGTGTGCCATCATACCCAGTCTCAATTGCCATCTCAGTGCACCCTGGGGGAGGCGCTGGCATAGCAGGCCCAGAGAATCGAACCCCCAGCCCCTGCTCCTGCTTGCAAGCGCTTTAATCCGCTGAGCTATATGGCTGGCCCTCAGTCATCTTGCTTATGTGCAGCCCTTCAGCTGGATACCTTCATTTCCTTTTACTGAACCTGTTTTAATTAAATTACAGGATAGGGAGAAAAGGGATGGGCTTCTCAGACCAGTGTTTGGAATCAAATCATTTTCAGTCAAGCAATTTCATCATTTAGTTTTTATTGCTGAGTTGTAGTCTTGCTTTAGTCCCGTTGCTTTCTACCACCCACATCTCCCTTTTGGAATATAAATATTTGTCTTGGGTCATTGTCCATTAAATTGACTTTCTTTTCATTTTTGCAAGTGCTTACAGCTAAGAGTGTGCCTCAGTTCTCAGAGGAGACGTCAGAGTTGGACTTTTCAGTAATTTTGAAACAAAGTATCTAAGACTTTGACAACTCTCACAGGTAGACTGAAAATATTTTATATGAAAGAGAAATCTTTTGAGGGCCAGGGGCAGAATGCTGTGGTTGGTAATTAGATGCTAGCAAAGCCTTATGCCCTCATAGAAGGGGCTGTTGACAGGTGGATAGATTATGAGAGCGTGACACTCGTCAGTAGTTTAGTGCACCCATGAGTGTGCTCTGGGAGGCCAAGCCTGGCAGGTCACTGGAGGGAGGTGCATTACAGGGGACGTGGCCTGCACATCTGTGTTCTCTCTGTTCCCTACTGCTGTGCATGAGCTCCCCCTCTAAGATTCCCCTCTGCCATACCACCCTTCCTTGTTGCCACGTAATTGGCTCCTCTATAAAGTGTACCCAAATAAGCATCTTAAACTTGAAAGGTGGTCAGCCCAGTGAGAAATAAAACAAAAATATAATTTATACAGAAAAATATGAGTATATATTTTCTATTGACATGACTGTATCTCTGAAAGGCTTGAGGTAACCACCTGAAGTTACGTTACTTTAAAAAATAATGTGTAAAGGTGGGAATACATGGCAATCTACAAAAAGCAAATCCCGCTGTGCCACTTTAATTGATACCCATTCCTTTCCTACCAGAATTATTGATGGTCTACATCCTACTGCTAAATGAACATATTAAAAGTTTAAAATAATCCAGTGGGATTAGGTTTAGATTTGTTCTCTATGTTATTCTTGGAGTAAATTAGTAAGTATATTTAAGGAACTAATACTGAAATTTCTTTTTAATGCATATTTAGTGATCTTCCTAAAAATATCATATCAGAAAAAAATGAATCATTCAAGACTTATTAAAATTTTTCAAGACCTCTATGTGAAAAGACATGAACTGAGTGACACTGATGCTAAACCAATTTGCAGTAAAAAGTGTACTCTGCTCAGTACCACCAGTCATGTCTCTGTACATTTGCAAGTATATTTACCTCTTATTAATCTTTGTTATACTAATTTTGAATATAATCACATGTGATTTTAAAGTGCTGTATGTCTAACACAGATCATTTGAAATTTTTTGAAGCCTACTCCATGAACCTATACTGTATCCACCAAAGGCCCCATCCTGCACCCTCTGAGCCGGCCACCAAAGCCAGATACCTATAACCCCAGTGACATGCAGGCTGAAACAGGAGGATCATCATGAGTCTGAACTGTGTACTGAGATGTTGTACCAAAATAAAATAAAATAAAAATAAATAAGTAAAGAGAAATCTACATATATTCTGTAATTGTTGAATATAGAGGTCAATATATGACCATTTCTTCTTGCTTATAATGCATATAAAATACCTAGCAATTGTCAACTTTTTTCTGTATTATTCTTCTTAAAATCTAGAGGTTGGGCTAGGGAGATAGCTCAGTAAAATAAGTGCTTGCCTTGCAAGCGCAAGGACCTGAGTTCAATCCCCAGTTCTGAAAAAAAAAAAAAATCTAAAGGTCATCTTCTAGCTCCTTCTGTTTCATATTTTGCATTAAATTTAAAAATCACTTTTATAATTGTAAGCATTCACTTTCTAACCGATATCTAATAAACTTACTCTTTGAAGTCTCTGGCATTACAAACATGCTATTTGTGATCTCTAGTAATTATAACTAATAGATTAGTTCCATTTGTGTTTTTAGTTTAGTGCTTAAATTCATGTTTATTAAAGTTTTGTCCATGAGAAACTTAGGAAAATTTCTTTCAAGTCCCTGAATTGTAGTGAGTGCTATGCATCAATTTTGTTTTTATTTTTACTGAGAATCCAGTGAGTATAGCTAATTAAGAACTATCCATTTTTAAATATTGACATTTGTCTTTTGATGAAAGAAACTGGTGTATATATATTCTGAGGCTCAATCCACATAAAGACATAGAAAAGCAACTTTTCACGACAGGATTTTTTTAATCTCCAAAGTACAAGCCAAAATGGACAAGTTTGTAAGTCATCTTCCTTAGGCAATAAGGAAAGACGTTATATATGAAGGATGCAGTCCTTTGACTATTCTAAAAAGCTGAGAAGAGTTTATTTGAACTTCCCCTGTCATATAATCCCCAAACCTTAACCCCACTTCCATACTGACCTAGTCTTTGTTAGTCAGGTTCCTCCGGTTCTGTGATCTACAATTCTCCAAACACAATGGAACAACCTCGATCCAGAGTTGCTTTCTAGTCTAGTTTCCAGAGTTGCCTTCATCTCTGCATCTTGCTAATCATCCATATTTCTGATGCACTCAGTCATGCATTTCTAAATTGTAGGTTCATCCACACTTCCATGCACTTTGCTTCAAGGTTAGTTTAGGCTATTTAGTCTACTAGGAATTGGTGGAAACACACCACGTATTAATTTCCTCAGTTTATTCTTTTCTTTTTTCCACATTTCTTTGTTAGCTGAAAGGACCACTATGAACTGATGCTGTAACCTGTCTTGAGTAGAACATAGCCCACCTGCAAGGAGCCTATTCTCCTGCATATGAGTATGTGTCTTCATAGGAGAGGACAGAGGGAAGAGCAGACAGGAATTGCTGTTTTTGTGATTTTGTTCTCACCGTTCCACTCATGTTTTGAAGAACAGGACACTTGCCAGCTGAACCTCCCTTCAAGCAAATCCAAAAGTATTCTCAATATCTCTGGATCCCAGCCTTTTTTTCTATTAAAACCTCAGTTTATCAGATACACTATTGGGGAATTAATTGTCTCTAGTAATATTATCTTACCACTGTCTTCTTCTTACTACTGTCTAAAAAGATACACATTTGTTTTAGACTGAGATACTTTTTTCTTCCTTTTCTTTTCTCTCTTTTTTTATTTTTGAGAGGAAACTAATGCAATCCCACGGCAGTTTCCCACAGGCACATCAACAGCGTGGTGTGACTTGATCAACACAGCCCCTACCGCACCTAGGAGGTGCTGTGCATGTAGTAAATGTCCAATAATAATTTGCTCATTGATTTATTAAATATTTCTTCAATTCACATAAACTACCAAACACTTTTCATATGTCAGTGTATTCAGCTAAATAAAGTTCTATTTTTATTTTACAAAACAAAGTAATGTGTTCACTAAAATTGTTTGAAAGATGATGGTGAGCATTTGCATTTGCTGTTTTAGTTGTCTACTGATGAAGTTCCAGGTAGTGCTGTCCCTTGGCTTTGAGATTTTGTAAAGTTTATCAAAGTCTCTACTTTGTCCTTGAATTATTGATGATTTCATTTGGGGAAAATGTTCATATGCTCTTATCCCTTTTAAAATGTAATAAACAAGTCCTTGCTTTCAGGACCTTTCAAATCAAAATAAAAATTGAAAAGAATAAAGGAATTCTACAAATATCTTTTTTTTTTATTCAATATAACAGCAGAGAAGATCTTCACATCTGTTACTGGTTGAGAAAATCCCTTTATTCATTGATCTGAACAAATTTTACAATTCTGTGAGGCTTTTTTTATTGAAGAACAAATAACAGTGAGACAGTTTCAAATCAAATTAATAGGACAGATTCCATAATTAATACATTGCATATTGGTTTCATAGTGATTTGTTGTTGTACAAGGTACATACATGATATTCTACTTACAAATGCTATTAGAGCAAATGTCCCTAATCAGTGAATTAAGAGACTGTAGCTATATACTTATCTTATTTTTAAAGCTGAATTATAGTACAGTTTCAATAATTAATACTTTCTACCTTGTTATCTTCCTAGTGGTTGTCATAGTACTAGAAGCCAACATAGTATCCTGTCCAACCTCTATTACTGCAAACCACAGAATTATGCAGAA
Source organism: Ctenomys sociabilis (assembly GCA_004027165.1). Taxonomy (NCBI): domain Eukaryota; kingdom Metazoa; phylum Chordata; class Mammalia; order Rodentia; family Ctenomyidae; genus Ctenomys; species Ctenomys sociabilis. The sequence continues at coordinate 8,413 of PVKA01002099.1, forward strand.
GTACTGCGTATTTATCCTAACTGTACTGTTTATACAAAAATGGTATGGTTCTTCCTTTGTATACCCCTTTTTTGTGTAGACCTGTCAAAGATGGGCACTCCATTGTCATTCAACCATTACAGGTGCCTGAACTTGGCGACACAATCAAACACAGTCCAGCAGTACACAATAATAGTGAGTTATCTGAAAAAGTTGTTGACTAGAGCCATTTACAGCTCAACTAATTATTATGGCCTTATTTTCTATACCTCATTTTTATACTTTTCTGCTGGATAGTTAAGACCAAGATAAAGTAAGACCTATGTAACAAAAATGTAGCTTTTGTATCTGATGATGTCAGTCAAGTCCCCTCAGGGTTTATCTTGTAATCCCGTACCTCACTCTGTAGATCCTTTGTGAGTGTCAGCCATGTAGATGAGTCACGGCCACTGTTTGACCAGTTTGCTCTCTACGAGAGCCTGAGAGAATGTTTTCTCTCCATGTGACTCTTCCCAGGCACACTATAGATCATCAGTCTCTTTCCTCTGTGGCTCCATAATCTCCTTGATCAGAAAATTTGGGGCACAACTGAGTTTCATGATGTTACAGTATAGGTTCTCCTATGTCCTGAGTCTTCACTGACCTTGAAAGGCTAGGGCCAAAATGTTGGCTGACCTTATGACCCTTCTATGTGTACAATTTTTGATCCATGAGCTTAGGCTGTTAACCATTCAGAGGAGAAGCTGATTAATACCCTGCAGTATATGCAGTTCAGTTTGCCCAAACTATCTGACTAAATTCTATTTAGTTGTTGTTACACATTTCTATTTGTATTTCTTCTTTTGACTTCTTATTCTAGGGAGACTATGTGATATTCACATATGTGTGTCTGGTTCATTTCACTTGTATGTTCAAGTGGCATCTACTTCAATATAAATGCTTCAAGTTTATCATTCTTTATAGTTGAGTAATACTCCATTATATAGAAATACCACAACTTTTTCAAACATTCCTCATGTGATGAACATCTTGGTTGTTTACAAGATTTGGCTATCACAGATTATGCTGCTATAAACATAGGTAAACATATATCTCTATCATATGATGTTTTCAGTTCCTCTGGGAAAATTCCCAGTAGGGCAATAGCCACCTTGAATGGGATTTCCAGTCCTAATTTTTTGAGGAGTCTCCACACTGATTTCCACAAGATTGCACCTGTCTACATTCCCACCAGCAGTGGAGAAGTGTTCCTTGTTCCCCACATCCTCCCCAGCATTTGTTGTTGGTTGATTTCTTTGTAATAGCCATTCTTTCTGGAGTGAGATGGTATCTTGGTGTTGTTTTAATTTGCATTTCATGGATGGCTAGAGATGTGGAACACATTTGCATATATTTATTCACTTCTTTAATTTCGTCCTCTGAGAAGTGTGTATTCATATCAGATGCCCATTTCTGAACTGGGTCTTTAAATTTGTGGCCCCTGTCATACCTTAGTTCTTTATATATTCTAGGGAGCTGACCTTTGTCTGATTACTTATTGTTTAGGATTTTTTTCAAAATTTGTGGGTTGTCTTTTCACTTTGTTGACAATTTCTTTTGACGTGCAGAAACTCCTCAAGAGGAGTTGATCCCAGTTGTTGATTCTTTCAAGTGCTTCCCGTGCAAATATGTTTGTTCATGAACTCTTTTTCTACCCCCATGTCTTCAAGAGTTCCTCCTACTTTCTCTTCCAGTAGTTTGAGTGTTTCTGTTTTAATGTTTAGATCTTTAATCTATTTTTTTTCATTTTTTTATTTTATTCTATTTTATTTTATTTTTATTTTATTGAAGTACAAATGTCAATCAGACAGTTTTAAGACACCTTAACAAGACAGATTCGATAAATTAATACATTGCAAACTGTTTTCATAATGTTTTGGTATTGTACAAGGTGCATACATGATATTTATTTACAGATATTATTTTAGCAGATATCTCTTATCAGTGAATTAAGAGTGTAGCTGCTTACTTATCTTCTTTTTTTATACCTGAATTACATCAAAAATTCAATAATTATTTTCCTAGTGGATGACCGTAGTACTAGAAGCCGACATAATATCCTGTCCAACCACCATTAGTGCAGATCTTGCCTCTCATAGAGTTATGTAGAAGCACACAGCGTCATCTATCCCAACTGTACTGTCTATACACATACATCATGATTTTTTCTTTCTACACCCCTTCCTTTGTCTACACCTGTCAAAAGTGGGCACTCCATTGACATTCAACTACCTTAGGTGCTTGAACTCGACACCACAATCCAACACAATCCAGCATTCTACAAGTCAGAGTTGGAGAAATAGAAGAGCCACAAGGCCAGCCAACATTTTGGCTCTAGGCTTTCAAGGTCAGTGAAGACTCAGGACATAGGAGAACCTGTACTGCAACATCATGAAACTCAGTTGAGCCCCAAATTTTCTGAACAAGGAGATTATGGAGCCACAGAGGAAAGAGATTGAAGTTCTAAAGTGTGCCTGGGGAGAGTCACATGAAGAGAAAATTTTCTCTCAAGCTCTCACAGAGAGCAAACTGGTCAAGCATTAGCTGTGACTCATCCACATGGATGACACAGACAAAGGAACTACAGAATAATGTACAGGATTACAAGATAAACCCTGAGAGGACTTCAGTGACCACATAGGAAATATAAAGTTCATGTGTTGGTATATAAGTCTTGATCTACCTAGGTCTTAAGCATCCAGCAGAAAAGTATAAAAATGAAGTATACATCGTGAGGCCATAATATTAAGCTGAGCTGTAAATGGCTATGGTCGACAATTTCTTTGAATTTAATCCATTTTGACTTTAGCTTAGTGCATGGTGATAGAGCTGGGTCAATTTTTAGTTTTCAGCATGTAGAAAGCCAGTTTTTCCAGCATCATTTGTTAACGAGACTATCTTTCTTCCAGTAAGCTTGTTTGTCCCCATTGTCGAAGATCAGGTGGCTAAATATGTTTGTAAATGCCTCTGCATCTTCTAATCTATTACATTAATCCTCAGGTCTATTTCATTGCCAATACCATGTTGATTTTATCACAGTGGCTTTGTAGTATAACTTCAAGCCAGGAATTGTGGTGCCTCCTGCCTTGTTTTTCTTTATTGACCAAGATTGTCTCTGCTATTCTAGGTCGTTTGTGGTTTCAAATAAATTTTAGGGATGATTTCTCTAGGTCTGGGAACATCTTCTCATTTTCTGAAATCTTCTGTAATTTGTTTTCTTAGGGTGTTGTAATTTTCTGTGAAAAGATCTTTGACTTCCTTGGTTAAGTGAATTCGAAGGTATTTCATTTTCCTCGGTGCTATTGTAAAAGGTATTGTTTCTATTGTTTCCCTTTCAGTGTGCTTGTTATCTGTGTAGAAGAATGGTATTGACTTTTGAGCATTGACTTTGTATCCTGCTATGCTACTGAATGTCTGTATCAGTTCTAGTAGTTTTTTGATAGAATATTTTGGGTCTTCCAAGTAAAGTATCATGTCATCTGCAAATAGTTACGATTTAACATCTTCTATTCTTATTCCTTTTATTTCTTCCTCTTTTCTAATGGCTGTTGCTAGTGATTCCAAAACTATATTGAATAGGAGGGGTGATAGAGGACGTCTTTGTCTTGTACCTGATCTAAGAGTAAAAAATTTCAGTTTTTCACCGTTTAGAATTATTTTAACCATTGAGTTGTCATAGATGGCTTCCATCAAATTGAGGTAGAGGCCATCTATTCCAATTTTCTGTAGGGTTTTGAAGATGAATGAGTGTTACAGTTTGTAAAAAAGCTTTTTCTGCATCAATTGAGATGATTATGTGGTATTTAGATTTCAGTCTATTAATATAGTGTATTACACTTACAGATTTTCAAATATTGAACCATCCTTGTATCCCTGGGACAAATCCTACCTGGTCATGGTGTATGATCTTCTTTATGATTTGTTGTATTCTGTTTGCTAGGATTTTATTGAGGATTTTTGCATCTATGCTCATGAGCAAGATTGGCCTATAGTTCTCTTTTTTGTTTTGTCTTTCCCTGGTTTTGTAATCAGTATAATACTTGCCTCCAGAAATGATTTTGGGAGGAATGCTTCCTTTTTAATTTCCTTGAAGAGTTTGAGGAATGTAGGAATTATATGTTCTATAAATTTCTTGTAGAATTCAGCTGTGAATCCATCAGGACCTGGACTTTTCCTTGTTGGCAGGCTTTTTTAAGCAGCTAAGAATAATCTGAAATCAGCGAGCTGTTTTTCATCATTGAAAGAAAATTAGACCCTTCATTTCTCCAGAAGTTATTATCTTTGTACATCCATTTCCACATAAGCCATCCAGGGGGACTACTGAGGAGAGGGGGGCATGAAATGAAGGAAAGAGGAGGGAGAGGGGAGAGGAAAGATGAGGAGAAGAAGGAAAAGGGCAGGGGGGAAGGGGAAATAGAAGGGGAAGTGGTGTAAAGGAGAAGAGGGAACTGGAAGGGCCAGCAAGATATCTCAGATAGCTCTGTGGACTAAGCACATGCTTAGACAAGTACAGGGAGTAGAGTTCCATCCTCAGCACCCCATGCTGTGATGAACCCACCTCAGGAGTTCTGAGCAAGCTACCAAGTCCAGGCGTGGTGGCATATCCCTGTAATCCCAACACTGGTGGGACTCAAAACAGGAGGATCACTATGAGTCCAAGCTGCATAGTGAGATCCTCTGCAAAATATCAAAAAAAGAGAGAACTGGAAGATTGTTGAACCCTTTACTGACAGCACTAAGTGGTAATAGTGGGGTTTTGAGAATGAGAAAAATAGCGTAAAAATACAAAATAAGCACTTCAAAACACACCAGTCTGAAACTAATTAAAACTGGAATAGATATGCATATACACTGAAAGACCAATAGAAAACATCAACCTATTACACAGTAACAGACACATTAATGCTTGTAATAAAACGAGACATACTCAAGCTCAAACTATGCTATGTAATATGCACATAAAATAATCAGTGTACTGGTTGACATTTTGTCAATTTGAGATGTTAGAAGCTGGGCTGGATCATCTTGGAGGTACCACGCCCTCCCCCCACCCTAGATGACTCGGCACAAAAAGGGTACATAGAGGGGTTAAAAAAGGCTTCTGTGTGCCCTACTTCCTTGGAGGAGTTCTGAACTTTGCAGAGCCATTTCCCTGGAGGACCTTGATTAATGCAGTGGCTCCACATACAAGTAGAGTCATTGCTGTGATTATACATGACAATGCGGATTATGAGCCTTTGGGAATGACTTATGGGAACAGATTTTAAAAAAGGTTTGGAGAAGTCACCTACTAGACCAAGAGCTAGAATGCCTTCAACTCTTTTGTATGGGAGGTTCTGGTCAGAACTCAGAACACCAGAATGCTGATAGAATGGCTGCCTGCAAAGACCAAGCTGGGGAGGTTTCTTCTGGGAAAGACCACATTGTGAGTGATTTGTGTTATGGCGTGCTAAAAAATTTGTCTTCATTTTGCTCCTGTGCAGAGACTTTGCCCGAGACTAAGATTAAGTGCAGAGCGATCCTTTGGCTCATGAGCATGATGGTTGGGTGTTGATGCCTTATGCATGAAATGTGCTGCCCTCAAACTTTGTTATGACATGGGCACAATATTTGTCTGACATGGAAAAAACTGCTTCAGTATATGCAAGAAAACAGAAATTATCCCATACATATTATCTCACCGCAGTGCAATGAAACTGGAAATAAACAACAAAAGAAACCAGAAAAAAAACTTAAATACATAGAAATTAAACAACACTCTACTCAGAAATTAATGGGTCACAGATGAAATTAAATAAGATTAAGTGCAGTGGACTAGTTAATCTTGCAAAAGGAATCTCATGGCAGTCAAATGTTTAGGCAATGGCATAGCTATGTTGTAGTCTTTTAATCAGATACATATTAAGAGTCAAGAGCAAAAAAAAAAAACCCAGCAGGATGATTTGATATGTTGTGAATTTGGCCAGAAATGGAGCACTAAGATAGATTTGGACTGCAAAGACAGAAATGAGATCTCCATTGCCCAGGAGGAACAGAAAAATAAAAAAGATGTCCTGAGGTCATCACAGGAGGTGACAGATTCTCACACTTTGCAGCCTCAAAATCACAAAGGTGAGGGACTTTGCTTGGAGGAGTCTTATGTTCCAGAATGGAGGTGGTGGCCACACCAAATTCCAGGTTGGCACTGGCATAGAGAATTTGTTCCTCAAAATCAAAGTCAGTGTACTTAGAAACCCAGGCACTTGACCCTTACAGCTAAATGAGAGAATACCCTGGCTACTGCTCTAGCTGCCAGCAGCCCTTGGCGTCATCTATCTGGCATTGATTTCAGGTGCATTCAAAATGCAGGAGTTCTGAGATTAAAAAGGATTCCACCTAGATTTCAAAGGGTCCAGGAGGCCAGGCAATATGCCCCTGAGAGGGAAATGTGTAAAGCTGTGAGTGAAAAGCCTATTCAATGAAAATCTCAAAAGTTTAAACAAGCCAAGACTGTGGATTGTCTAAAGAAAGCTGCAAAAGCAGAGCAAAGCAGTCCTGAGAGAAGCTATGAGAGCCATCAGCAAAAGTGCTGCAGGGGTGGATCCATGTAAGGTTTTCAGAGCTTGCAACTCATCGCAGGTTACTTTGGATGTTCCATATAGAACTACAGGACTTAATATTTGCCCTTCTGGATTTTGGGCTTCTTTTCCTCCCAATGATTTATATGCTGCTGCATATACCTTTTGAAATGGTAATGTTTGTCATGTGTCTTTAAAGCTGTGTTTCATTGCCTGTATACAAATAATATTTTGCAAACACTGCTATACTTCTGAAGGCACAGAAACCCATGAAGGAGTGGGACAGATAGGTTTGGCACAGAATGTTCTACTACAGTGATATGGAAGAAGCAAACTAATCTTAATGTGTTCAGCAGATTACATAGGTCCAGAAATGTCAAAACTTAACCAAAGCAAGCCATATCACTAGAAGACCTGCACTCACTAAAGAATACTCCAGAGAAGCAAGAGTTTTCTACCTTAACTGAGCTTCACTTTAGACTCAACACAAGAACCCTAGAAATACAACAAAGCAATGCAACGATTCCAAAAATGCTTAACTCTTCAAAAGTTGATTTTATGAACACTGAAATAGAAAAAGTCTCAGGACAAGAGTAATAAAACATCTTATGATTAAAATGTTTGAAGGGACCAAAGAAGAAACAAGTCATGGAAGGACTGAAGAAGGAAATTAAAAGTGTAACATTTTATTTGATAAAATAATTGCAGAACTCACTCCAAATCTATGCATCGAGGTGGATACCCAGGAAATTGAGGTATGTGGAACCCCAAATACACATGGCTAGAAAAGAAAACCTCTCTAAAATGTATCATAGTCAAAATACCAAAAATTCAGGACAAAGAGACCAGTAAAAGCCATTAGGAAAATTAACAAGTAAATTTTACAGGAAAGCCCATACGAATATTAGCATAATTCTCAACACACATTTTAAAAAACATGAGAGCTTGGAGAAAAGTATTTCAAGCCCTAAAAGAGTTCCCAATCCAGATTACTATAGCTGCAAAACTAACCTTTAAAACTGGTAGAAAAATAAAAACCTCCTATGACAAAGAGAAGCTAAAGAAGTTAATGACCTCCAAACAAGCACTGTGGAAAGTAATTAGAGGTAGTTTATTCAATTTTATTAGTACATATTTATAGCACATAACGATCATATTCCTCATGGGAATTCATACTTATAGATAACACATATTCATTTTTTATGCAGTTCCCCTAAGTCCGGCCTCTTTCCCACCATCTCTTGCCACCCTTCCCATATGCAAAAGATCTCTCTCACTATTGCTTATTATTTATTATTTATTTTTCTATTTATTTGTATTTTGAGTTTCTCAAATATTCAAGCTTGTGTATCTGATTTATTTTACTTACCATTATGGTCACAAGATGCATTTCCTTTGGTACATGTGAGTCAACTTTATCCTTGTATATGGCAGAGTAATACTCCACTATGCTTCACTCCACATTTTGCTTATTCATCCAACTGCTGATGTATATGTAGGCAGCTTCCAAGATTTAGCTATTATGAATTATGTTGTTATAGCTATGGGTATTCATTTATCCTTGTAATATGATGTTTATGACTTTCAGGAGTCCCCAAGAAGGGGCATAGCTGAATTGAATGGAATTTCTATTTTAAGTTTTGTGACTAATTCCCATATTAATATACTAGCTTACATTCACATTAACAATGCACATGGGTTCCTTTCCCCCTGCAGCCTTGCCAGGATTTGTTGTTATTTGATTTAAGTGATAGCCACTCTTTCTAGAGTGAGATGGAATCTTAGTATTGTTCTAATTTGCATTACTATAATGGTCAAAGATGTTGAACATTTTTCATGTTAGTCATTTGTATTTCATTTTCATTATTGGTCATTTATATTTCTTCTGAGATGTGTCTGTTTATTTCAGTTCATTTTTGATTGGGCTTTTTATTTGGGAGGAGCATCTATTTTTCTTTTTACTTTTTGGAAGTGTTCTAGATATTATCCTTGCATCTGAGGACTAGCTGGCAAAAAGTTTTCTCATGCTGTAGGTTATCACACCACTCTGTTAGTTGTAGCCTGAACTGTACAACAGGTTTTGTCTTGATATGATCCTATTTATTGATTCTTGGCAATGGGGGTTCTCTTCGCAAAGTTCTTGTCTATACTTTTGCTTCAAGAGTTTTGCCTATCTTGTGCTTAAGCAGATTGTTTCTGTTTTAATATTTAGATCTTTGTTCTATTTTGATATTCATTTAGTACATAGTGAGAGATATGGCTCTAAATTCAACCTTATTGTGGATAGTCAGTTTTCCCAGAACTGTACATTAAATAGGCTATAGTTTCTCCAATGCAAATTCTGGCCCCTTTGTCAAAGATCTGCAGCTGGGATTGTTTCTATCTTCTTCTGTTCTATTGATCCACAAGTGTGGTGATTATTTTTGTCAATGCAATTCTGGGTCTTTTCATTATAACTTTGTAGTATAACTTAAAGTCCAGGATTGTGATGTCTCCTGCCATGTTCTTGTTGTCCAGTAATATTTATTTTGTTCTAGGTCTCATGTAGTTCCATGTGAATTTTAGGATTATTTTCTTTATTTCTGTGAGAAATACTATTAGTATTTTGATTGGGATTACATTAAACCTGTATACCAATGTTGGGTGCCTTGTCATTTTTGCTTTAGTGGTTCTGCTTATCAATGAAGGGAGCACAGTTTTCCATTTTCTAATGTCTGCTTCAGTCTCCTCTTTCAGAGTACTACAATGTGAACTGTAGAGGTCTTTTTCTTCTTAATTCCCAAGTATACATTTTTCTTGATGTTATTATCTTCCCTTAATTTCTTTCTCAATGTTTTTATTGGAGTATAAAGAATACTACTGAATTTTCTCTTATTCTACTATAGTACTAAATTTGGTTAGCAATTCTAAGAGTCTTTTAGTGAATTTGGAGGGCCTTCTATGGAGTGGAACATGTCATCTGCAAATAAGAATTTTACTTCTGCCATTTCCATGCATACACTTTCTATTTATTTCTCTTGTCTGGCTAATGTTTTGAGAACTGTATGAGACAGGAATGGTGATAGCAAAAACCTTTGACTGGGTCCTGATTATAGGGGAAATGTTTTCAGCTTCTCCTCATATAATATGATGTTTGCCATTGGTTTGTCATTAATGGCTTAACTGCCTGATTTTACCTATTTTCTTAGGGGTTTTTATCATGAATGGAGGTGAATTTTGTCAAATTCTTTTTCCAGATCATTTGAAATGATCATAACATTCTTGTCCTTTTTTCTGTTTATGTGGCATAACATAATTATGGATTTCAATATGTTGAGCTATCTCTGCATCCCTGGGATGACCCCTACTTGGTCGTGGTGCATGCTTTTTTTTTATAAAAGCATGGATATTTATTTTTTAAATTAAAAATATATAAATACTTCAATAAAACAAAAATAAATAAAAAATAAGAAAGATACTATATATATATATATATATATATATATATATATATATATACTTATAGAACCATATAGGTGAGTATATATGCAAATAAAATGTGATGTCAGTATTACTTATGTTCTTTACTTTTTCTATATTGTCATGACTATTTTATTGTGCTTCATATATTACTGTTATTTTATTCAAGAAAAATAGCAATGAGGCAGTTTCAAATCAAATTAGCAGGACAGATTCAATAATTAATACAATGCATATCGTTTTCATAGTGGATTTTTGTCATAGAAGGCACATACTTGATATTCTACTTACAAACACTATTAGAGCAGATGTCTCTAGTCAATGAATTAAGAGAATGTAGCTGCATACTTATCTTATTTTTTAAAGATGAATTATAGTACAGTTTCAATAATTAATACTTTCTGCCTTGTCATCTTCCTAGTGGTTGTGCATACTATAAGAAGCTGAGATAATATTCTTTCCAAACACTATTAGTGCAAATCTTGCCTCTCATAGAACTATACAGAAGGACTGCATATTTATCCGAGCTGTACTGTTTATACAAACATAGAATGGCTCTTCCTTTGTATCCCATTTTCTTTTTTTAGTCGTGTCAAACATGGGCATTCCACTGTCATTCAATTATTATAGGTGCCTGAACTCAACAAAATAATCAAACACAGTCCAGTAGTCCACAACAATAGTGGGTTATCTGAAGAAGTTGTTGACTAGAGCCATTTACAGCACTGCCCATTACTGTGGTCTTATTTTATATACCTCATTTTTATAATTTTCTGCTGGATGGTTAAGAACAAGATAAAGCAAGACCTATATAACAAAAATGTAGCTTTTGTATCTCATGAGGTCACTCAAGTTCCCTCACAGTTTATCCTGTAGCCCCGTATCTCACTCTGTAGATCCTTTGTCAGTGTCAGCCACGTGGATGAGTCACGGCCATTGCTTGACCAGGATGTTCTCTGTGAGAGCCTGAGAGAAAGTTTAAGAGGGAGAAATAAAAGGAATAAGAATTGGTAAAGAAGAAGTTAAATTATTACTCTTTGCAGATAACATGATACATTACGTGGAAGACCCAAAAAATTTCACCGGGAGGCTACTAGAATTGATACAGAAATTCAGTAGCATAGCAGGATACTAAGTCAATACTCAAAAGTCAATAGCATCCTCTACACAGATAACAAGCACATTGAGAAGGAAACAATAGAAACGATACCTTTTACAATAGCACCACGGAAAATGAAATACCTTCAAATTCACTTAACCAAGGAAGTCAAAGATCTTTTCAAGGAAAATTACAATACCCTAAGAAAAGAGATCATAGAGGATTTCAGAAAATGTAAGATTTTTTTGGTGATTTGTTTCATTCTGTTTGCCAGCATCTGTGTTCTATATGTCTATTTTTGCATCTGTATTCATTATAGAGATTGCCTGTGATTCTCCTTTTGGTTGTGTTCCTTTTATAGTTTTGGTATCAGGGCAATGCTAACTCCCAGAGTTCTCCTTAGGAACACACCTTCCTGTTGGATTTTTATTAAAGAATTGAAGGAATATTGACAGTAGATCTTGTTCAAAGTTTCTATAAAATTCAGCAATGAATTCAAAGGTGAAATGGAATTTCAGTGAATCCATAATTTCTTAGTAGGCAGGGGCTTTTCAATTTAATGCCATCACCTGGTATAGGATTGTTCAGAGCTTTCCTCTTACTTCAGTCATGGACATTGATAGATAGATAGATGGATGGATAGATAGATAGATAGATAGATAGATAGATAGATAGATAGATAGATAGATAGATAGATAGATGTCGTTGAATATGTCCATTTCCTCTGAAAACTCCATTTTATTAGGACACAAATTCTAACACAGTGGTAGCTTGGCTCTTGAACTTCATTGTCCTATGATTTGGGGGAAGCATTCAACAAAACTTTGCAGATGCTTACCCTATGTTGGGTACCGGACATGACCATGATCGTGTTCCACACACAAACACAAATCATGGTCATGTTTGTTACCCAATGTAGAGTTTTCAGAAGCAAAACTTACTGAATGCTTTTGTTTGTGAAACTCATTTTTTGTAAGCACAGCATTTGTGAACTGAAGTATTAATGTAGTAACTAATACTCTGGAGTATTCAAGCTTATTCAAAGGAAAGAGTTACTGAGTTGAAGAGAAGGACAGGAGAGGGAGTGAGGGAAGGAGATTTATCTATGTATGTAAGCAGGAAAGTTTCATATGTCCAATTTTCTGTAAGCTTGTCCAGTTCATTTATTCTTTCAAAGAAACAGCTTTCAGTCATTGATTCTTTGTATTGTTTTCTAGTCTCAATTTCATTAGCTCCTCTGATTTTTATAGTTTCTTTTATTGTTTTAGCTTTTGATATGTATCGGGATTTTTTTTCCTATTTTTCTGGGACCTCAAGGTACATAATTAGGTTACTTATTTGTACTCAAATAAGTAGGCATTTCTGAGTAGGCATTCACAGATATAAATTTCCCTCTTAGTACTCTTTTAATATGCCTCATAATAACAGCAAGAATCAATAAATGGAATTATATCAAATTAAAACTTTCTGCTTATCAAGAGAAATAACCAAAATAATGAATACAGGGCCTAAGGAATGGGAAAAAGGTTTTCTCACTGCCCCTCAGAATACTAATATTTAGAACATATAAAGAATTCAAATAAACTAGATCTAAAAAATAAACAGAAGTCCTACTCAAAAAAAAAAAAAGTGGACAGTTGCGATGAATAGACACTTCTCAGAAGAAATACAAGTAACTAATACAACATGATGAAATGCTCAGCATGATGGGCCATTAGAGAAATGCAAATCAAAACAGTACTAAGAGTGTATCATACTTAAGAGAGGCGATAGCTAAAGACTCAAAGAACAAAAAATGCTGGAAAGAAGGTAAGGAGAAAAGAACCCTTGCACATATACATCACAGGTGGGAATACAAACTGGAGCAATCACAATAGAAATCAGTTTGCAGACATGTCAAAATACTAAGAATAAGAATTACATTTAACCCATGTGAATCTTTCCTGGACATCTTTCCAAAAGACTTAAAGCTATCATGTTGTAGTGATAAATGTATGTTCATATGTACAGCAGCTAAATAACTCAATTATAGAAGCAGCCTCAATACCACACAGATGAATGAATAAAGAAAATGTGGAATATGCCCACAGTAGAGCACTACTCAACCATAAAGAATAAACTAGAGAGATTTATAGAAAACTGGATAGATCTTTTTTATTTTTTAATTGAAGAACAAATAGCAATGAGACAGTTTCAAATCATATTAATGGGACAGATTCCATAATTAATACATTGCAAATTGTTTTTGTAATGGTTTGGTATCATATAAGGTGCATACATGATATTCTACTTACAGACACTATTATAGCAGACGTCTAATCCATGAATTAAGAGAATGTAGCTGTATACTTATTTTTTAAAGCTGAATTTTAGCACAGCTTCAAGAATTAGTATTTTCTACCTAGTTATCTTCATAGTGGTTGTCCATAGTACTAGAAGCTGACATAATATCCTGTCCAACCACTATTAGTGCAAATCTTGCCTCTCATAGAATTATGCAGGAGCACTGCATATTTACCCTAACTGTATCGTTTATACAAACACATCATGGTTCTTCCTTTGTATCCCCCTTTTTTTGTCTAGACATGTCAAAGATGGGCACTCCATTGTCCTTAAACCACTATAGGTATCTGAACTCGGCGACAAAATCAAACATAGTCCAGCAGGCCAAAATAATAGTGAGTTATCTGAAGTTGTTAACTATAGCCATTTAAAGCTCAACTTGTTATTATGGCCCCATGTTATATACCTCATTTTTATACTTTTCTGCTGGATGGTTAAGACCGAGATAAAGCAAGACCTATATAACAAAAAATGTAGCTGGATAGATCTTGAGAACACAAGTGACATAAGTCAGATATGTATGGTTAAATATTGAATAGTTTATCTTATATGGGAAATGCAAAATGTAAATTATTGGAAAGGCAAAATAGTAGGAAATACTGAAGTAGAATTTTTTAATGTAGGGAAAGGAATGGCGAGGACAGGAGAATGGGGATAAAGGGATTGCAAATTTTCTTTTCTTTTTTTTGTTTTAGAGAAGGGTTTACAAGGTGTTCAGGGTTTCAATTCTAGATCAGATTCATAGTGATCCTCCTGTTCCAGCCTCCCAAGAGCTGGGATTACAGGTGCACACCATCATGCCCAGTCTCAATTGCCATCTCAGCATGCCCCGGGGGTGGGACCAGCACAGCAGGCCTGAGGATCCAACCCCCGGCCCTGGCCCCTGCGCTTGCTTAATCTGGCCAGCTATTTGGTCAACCCTTGCAAATTTGCAAATTTTCAAGATACAGCAGTATATACACTAATACTCCAAAATGAATATGATTATTATGTATCACAAACATACTAATAATATAAAGTAGGGAAGGAACAATATATAAAAATAAGGAAAATAAATAAATATGTCTGTGTCTTAAAACAATGTTTTCACAAATCTAAAACTGATTTAATGTAAAGTAGTTCATTGTTCGATATAGAATGTTAAAACATCCTAAAAGGATGACATATATTATGAACTTCGCTTTACTCCAAATCATCCTGCACTTTAAAAGACAAGAAAAATTCTAAGCTTAATATTGTACCTACTTGGGTGAGATTGAATCTCACTCCAAAAAGAATGGCTAACATCAAGAAGTCAGCCAGTAACAAATGCTGGAGAAGCTGTGGAGAAAAAGGTATGCTTTTGCACTGTTTGTGGAAGTGTAGCCTGGCACAACCACTATAGAAATAAGTATGGAGATTCCTTAAATAGCAAGAATTGGAGGTCCCATTGAAGCCTATCCTGCTCTTGGGTATTTTTCAGATGAACTGAAAACCTCACACTACAGCTATGTATTAGAGCAGTACAATTTGTCACAGCTAAATCCTGGAAACAACCCAGATGCCCATCAACTGAAGAATAGATAAAGATGTGGTATTTTTACACAATGTAGGATTATTCAGCTATGAAACAAGATAAATTTGAGTCTTTTGTCAGTAAATTGATGCAACTAGAGAATATACTATTAAGTTAAATAAGTCAGATCCACGTGTGCAAACATCATATTTAGTGTGAGAATCTGCAAGAAAACAATGGAACATGAAGGGTGCAATAGATACTGGGAAAAGGGAATGAACTTATTCAAAGGAAAGAGTTACTGAATTGAGGAGAAAGACAGGAGATGGAATGAAGGAAAGAGATTTATCTATGTATGTAAGCAGGAAGGTTTGGACAACTGCACTGTGCATTTCTGCTGGTCTATGGAAAGGAGCAGTTAATGCTTGATTTATTTCACCTCCTTTTTTTCAATTACCTGTACTTTTTCTATTCTTAATTTCTTATATGTTTCTTTTCTTTTTTTCTTCTTCCAATTTTATATGCATATATCGATAATATGAATAACTGCTTGGAAGACAACATTATGTGTTACAACAAATACTGTGAAATTCATATTACTCTGTTAAGTGAAATTTTCTATCATTTGTAGTTCTTTCTGCTTTAATTCTAATTTGTACTATCTTTTAAAAAAAACATATAAAAGGATTATTCCTACTGGACTGGGGATATAGCTTGGCAGCCTAAGCACCTGCCTGGCAAATGTAAGAACCCCAGGTTCAATTCCCAGTACTGCATGCCATGCCAGCCCCAAATCCCAGCCACTGAAACTGGGCATGACGATACATGGCTGTAATAAACAGGAGGAATACTATGAGTCTGAGCTGTAGAGCCCTGTACCAAATAAACTGCAACTAGAGGCCTAAGTTAATAAATCAGATACAAATGTGTAAATATCATATTGTCTCCTTAGTGGAAGAACCTAAAAGAATAAATAAAGTCTGAATGGTATAATAGATATAATAAAACAGAAAGAAACAATATAATGAATAAACAATGAAAATAAAGGAAAGGAAAAAAAGGAAGGGAAAAAAGTCATGCAAGTATTGTACAGGGTAGCTGAGATTATTGTATTACTAATTCCATGAGTTCTTTGAGAAAGAGTTTTTTTGAGTGGGGGGGGCTGCTTCAGGGTGCCTTGGAAGGTCTGTTGCAGCTTCTGGAGCTGGGAATTGAACCACAGTCCTATGTGCCTGACTGCATTTGTCCAAGTGGCGCTTTAAACAACTGAGATATCCAGCAAAGGCCCCTCCATCAGTTCTTTGAAAATAGCAGCTAATGCTTAAAATTTTCACTTTGTCTAACTCTGTATGCTAATTTCTGTAACCTGAGCAACTCTGTCCAAGATAGTAATGTGCAGCACAAAATCTATGGTTCAATAACTCTGACCTTGTTCTTCTGATTATGTACTGTTTCTAAATCTGTATCAATTATGATTACACTCTCTTTAAAATAAATTTTTAAAAAGTAAAAATAATAAGAAAAAATAAGGTTTATTGAAAATAAGTGCTAATTTTCAATTATTTGTCCAATCTTACATACCTATATCTGTTAATCTGAGCAGCAGATTTGATGATAAAAATACAATATAACAATCATTTTTAATTTGCTATTCTTATTTTGAAAACCTATATGTATATATTGTTGTATGTCTCTCTACTTCTGTCTTTTTGCCATTTTTTACTCTTTATAATTAAATTAATTTTAAAAAAAAAGATTATATCTACTGTTAGTTCAGGAGTCTAAGCACCTGCCTGATAAGTGCAAGCAGCAGAGTTCGATCCCTGGTACTGCATGTCATGCCAGCCCTTGAATCCCAGGCACATTGTACTGGCTGCCACCAAAACCAGGTGTGTTGACACACACCTGTAATCCTAGTGCAAGGGAGGCTGAGACAGGAGGATCACTATGAATTCAAACTGCATCATGAGACCATGTACAAAATAAATAAATAAAAATTGAAGATTATACCTACTAAGAATATTTATAGTCTTTTCTAAGTGCCATATATCACACATCATATTAATAGGACAGTAGAAAAGACCTTAGTTTCCTACTCTCTGTGTAGCTATGGTAGAACTTGTTCATGGCAAATTTATATTTCTGTTCAAATGGGACGAAATTCTGCTTTCTGCATAGGCCTTCATTTCAGGTCATTTTACTTCTCCGACCTACACAGCCCATGACAGAAAATGAAAAGCAATCTGGCATCCTAAGAAAGCAGGGACCCAAAGACCAGATGTTTCCCTTCCCACACCCTTGTATATTTATATGTGGAACTTTTACATTTTTATAACATTTGTAAGCCAATATTCTATATATTTAAGATACCCAGCATGATACTGTTATGTACACTCAGTGAGTGATTACCACAGAGGAACACATTAACATGCCCCTCTCTTCACCTGCATAGCTTTGTTGTGTGTTCTCCAACTGTGTTTTATGATCACCTCCATGAGAACAGAAGGCAACACGTGACCACAGATAACCACAGTGTTCAGCCCTGTGTTGGTCAGCTTTCCGCATCTCTGACCAAATGCCTGAGAAAAAAGATTGAAGAAGGAGAGACCAGTCCACACTTGCTCAGCCCAGGAGCTTTGGGGCCTATAGTAAGGCAGTCTTCTGTAGCAGAGGAAAACTGCTCATCTCCTAGTGGCCAGGAGGGAGATGGGCGTTAGGGGATGCCAGGGTGTGGACAAGATACAGCTCTGGGGATCTCCTTCTTCCCGTTAAGCACCACCACAAAATTTCCACCACCTCCCAGCACCATCAGTTGGAGACTGGGCTTACAACACATGAACTTTTAGCGCTACACTCTTGCCTGTGTAGTGCTGTGTGTGCACATGCATGCACGTATGTACTCACACACATGAAGTGGAAAATTACTGTCTGTAAAAAACGATTCTACCAGGCCCAACTCTGGACCATCCATGATTTCTTTTTTCTCTTTTTTTTTTTTTTTCTTTTGTTTTGTTTTGTTTGTATTTTAAGGAAAGGACTACAGGGTGTTCAGTCAGGGTCTCACTACTCGATTGGACTCATAGTGATCCGCCTGTTTACAGTGTCCCAAGAGCTGGGATTACAGGCACCACACTCAGTCTCAATTGCCATCTCAGTGTGCCCTAGGGGCAGGGCCAGCACTGCAGGCCCAGGGATCGAATCCTTGGACCCTGGGCCTGCTTGCAGACCCTTTAATCTGCTGAGCTATTTCATTCATGGCTTCTTTAGCCATAAAAATTTCTTTATCAATAAAAATCTTTACTGGCTGCATCACAAGAGTGCTGAGAACCCAGGAAAGGGAATTGGGCATTGTCAATACCATATAAAAAGGAAACACAACAGAAAAATAATGGCAAGCATATATTTGCTCTTATACAGGTACATTTGCCTGTTTCCCTTATCATACCAGTGAATAGCTAAATGAGAAGTTCTCTGAAGCTTAGGATGTTGAAAAATAAGCCAGTTATTCATAATTCACAAACACATGATGCTTTGAGGAGATAATTGTGACCACTCCCCAGCAAATGCCTATACCCTAGATTGAAGCTCCACCTGGCTTCACTAAATAGGGTCAGAAGAGCAGGGAAGTTTTCCTAGAACAAAGCCCACAGAGAAGCATTTGCTCTGATTTTCAAGTATATTAGAGGACTGAGATTCAGTGTCCAAATAAGATTATCAAGAAACATGAACTTAATACTTTGGTGCCAAGTGTTTAGGGCTCATAATTTCCACTTAAATGAAGTTTGGAAGCACAGCAGAAAAAATTAAGATATTTTCAAGTCAAATGCCTGAGTTACACATCTTCCTGGAGGTCACTAACAATTCTTCAAATGAGGAAAAAGGGAATAAGAGATTCAGAGAGAAGATCATCTAAGAGCACCAGGCAATAAAGAAATGGGGTGAGAGGTGAGACAAACCTGCAGGTTTAAGAAAGGCAGTCTTCAAGCGTGTTTTCTATGGTTTCAGTGTGCACACAAAGGGTGACAAGAAGTGCAGCTTAAAATAGAGAAAAAACCACCTAAAAGAAAAGAAACGAACTCAATTGGATTGAAAAGAAAAGATGAGGAACAGAAACTAGTCAAAGTGGCCAGGAAAGCATGCACCCAAGCCCTAGGAAAGTGCAATAAATAGAATTGTCTTAAAGTCCTTCCTAATTAATGTCAGTGCCTGCCTGTTGTGTGAATCCGTGACTATTTTCCATAGTTTTCAGTTAAGTAATGTCATTTCCTCCTGTTCATGATAATTTGATTGAAAGTCAGGATTTTATTTGACTCTCTGGATGACCTCTCTGGCAAGCAGTTGTTGGCATGCAATCGATCTGGTTCAAAGCAAACTGCATTAAAACAAGACAGTAAGCTTCTTTTTGTCAGAGGTCACTGCTCTGGTCAGAATAATTTTGTTCGTCAAAAATTTGTATATTGAAACCCTATCTACCAAAGTAATTGTATTAGCAGGTGAGGACTTTCAAAGTGATTAAATTATGATGATGGACCCTTCATGCAAAGAATCAGTACCCTTATAAACAAAGGTACATCTGAAAACACAACCCAGAGCAAAAGTGAACTTTTGAATAAATGGTGCTAAGAACATTGGCTATCCACATGCAAAAAAGATTGAATTTAGATTCATACATCTTTTTTTTAATTTTTCGTTTTTTTTTTTGAGGAACCAGGAATTGAATTCAGGCCCTTGCACTTGGCAGGGAAGAGCTTATTCCACTGAGCCATCTCCCCAGCCCATAGATTCATATAGCTTATCAACTACTAAACTAAAATCAAAATGGGTCAAAGATTTAATGTTAAAACAACAATTCTTAACCTGCTAGAAGATAAAATATGTAGGCATAGACAAGGACTTTCTGAACAGAACACTAATGGTACAGGAAATAATATTAGGAATCAACAAACAGGATCAAAATCAAATGAAAAAGATACTGTACAGCAAAGAAAACTACCAGCAGAGTGAAGAAATAACTTACAGAATGGGAAAATTCTTGCCACCCATTCTGCAAACAAAAGATTAAATAAGCTTCTGAGAGATCCCTACCTTCTTCTGTGAGAATGTAATGAAAGGGCAGCCATCTATAAGCCAGGCAAGAGCCCTCACTGGATGATGAATTTGCTGCTGCCCCCACCTTGGACTTTCCTGTCTCCAGACTATGAAAACTATAAATTTCTTTTATTTATAAATTATGCGGTCTATGGCATTTTTCATAGCAGACTTAAGGATGAGTCATTTTACCACAAGGGTATTGACTTTCAGGAGGAATACAAGCAGAAGCCTTGCATCTACACCAGGTCACTCTTTCTTGTAATCCCTAACTCTGATTTCTAACCCTAACTGCCCTGAGACTGATGGAATCGGACTTAGCTTTTTAACATCTCAGTGATCTGTTTTAGAATGGACAAGTGGTTTAAATAAAACCACTTGATAAATTGTATCAAATGTGATTTTCATTTTACTGGCTTTTGTAGGGTCTGGGGCCCTTGGCCTCTCAGACATTGGTAGCTCTTTGATTCTTTATAACAGACATTTTCTTTAATTGATTCCACATTTTCTAGATAATCTTCTAGAGTTTATCTATGAGTTTTCACCTCCATAATTTTAATATCCATGAAAAGAAGACTTCTTTGATCCTACAACCATGTTTTCACATATCTGCATTTCAACTATATGTTCAGTGTTATTACATTTAAAATAATACTTAATTTTTAACTTTTTTCATAGAAAGTGTTTTTGAAGGGAAGAGTCAAGTTGCATACCTCTTTAGGTCCCCTGAAGTGCAAGATGATTGCCAAGAAATATTGTTGGTGTGAGATGCAGGATAAACAGAGAAGTGAGCATTTAACAGATGAGTTCATATTTGTATTCCTTTCTAATAAACCCCTCTACATCTCTTCCCAGCATTTGCACTCTTAGAAATCTATGCTACAAACATACCTACAAGCATGTATGCATGCTGATATAAAACCATGTATAATTTTCTAACCATACCCATATAATACAAATTTTTATAATTATATCTATCTCTGAAGCATTTTACTGACATGCAATATAGAAATACATGCACATGTGTATTACCGTTCTTTTAAAGAAGCAATATGTTTGTGTCAGTCACTGTGTTTGTGTTTTCCCCATGTCCTGAGTTCTCTATCCATGAGAACTGATGAGAATCATAGCTAAAATTAAAAATGCTGTAGCCAAGACCCTTCTGCCACTTTTCACCTAGTGTTGAGTATGTTCTGCAAAAAAGGTTATTTATGGAACGGTCACCTCTTTTTCCTTTCACTTATTTTGTGTCCCAACAAATATTAGCCATATTAGATATTACAAGTATTCAAGTGGTACTACTGGGCCCTCTTCAAAGAAAATTCTTCTCTTTTTCTGAAACATCTAGATATTCTGATTTTTCAAATTATTTTCAATTTTATAGAGGAACAAGTAACAATTGGACAGTTTCAAAACAAGTCAATAGGACAGCAACAATAACTAATACATTTCATATTGTTGTCTTCATAGTAGGTATTCATAGTGCAAGATGCAAACATGATATCTTCTGTAAACACTATTAGTACAAATCTCTCTTCTCATTGAACTAACAGGAAAATAGCTATATGTCCATCCTATTTTATCTGTACAGATATATCTTTTTTCACTGCAAAATGGTCCTTCATTCATATCCCCCTTTTTTGTTTAGTTTTTTTTTTCAGAGATGGGTATTCTATTGCCATGCAAATATTGTAGGTCCACAAATTTGGCAAAGTAATCCAATATACTCCAGTAGTCCATAATAGTGGTGGGTTATCTGTAGGATGGGCAATGTCAGAAGTTGTTGATTCGAGTCTTTTACAGCTCAGCATATTAATATGGCTTTACTTTTTATGCCTTGTTTTTATACTTTTTCTGCTGAATGGTTAAGACCAAGATAAAGCAAGACCTATACAATAAGAAATGTAACTTTTGTATCTGACAAGGTCGGTCATGTCCCTTCAGAATTTGCCCTGGAACCATGTACAGCAGTTTATAGATCTTTGGTTAGTGTGAGCTATCTAGATGAGTCACCGCTGTTGCTTGACCAATTTGCTTTCTGTGAAAGCCTGAGAGAATGTTTTCTCTCTAGGTGACTCTCCTTAGATATACTATACATCCTCAGTCACTTTCCTCTGTGATGCCATGATCTTGTTGAGCAGAAAATTTGGGACACCACTAAGTTATAGGACATTGCAGCACAGGTTCTCTTATATCCTGAGGCCAATGCCCATTACCTGAGGAATGGATGAAAAGATGTAGTGTTTTTATACCATGGAGTATTTCTCAGCTATAAATACTGATAAATTGGAAGCCTTCATATATAAGTGCTTGCCACTCAAAGATATACCGATAAGTGAAATAAACCAGATCCACATGTGTAAATATCTTATAGTTTCTCTAGTGTAAGAACTGAAAAGAAGAAATAAAAATTGAATGGTATAATACAACTAAATGGAAAGTAAAAACTTTAGGATTAAACAATGAAGAGAGGGCAAGGAGAAAAGCTATAAAACATGGCAGGAGAAAAACCATACATTTATATACACAAGATGGTTAAGGTAATGGTCCTGAGAATCTCCATCAGGTTTTTGAAACTAGCAGCTAATTGGTAGGATTCTCACCCTGACTAAATATATGCTGATACCTGTGACATAAGCAACTGCACCGAGGATAGTAATTTGTAATCCTAATGCCTGTCATTCTTGACTTCTAAATGCACACTGCTTCTAATGTCTTATCAATTATCACTATACTCTCTCTCAATTTTTTTAAAAAACATAATAAAAGAAAACAAGATACAAGAAAAAATGTCATAGGACTATCCTGCTACAATGTTGTATACGGTTAGATTTCTAAATTTCTGTTTAAAAATGTATAATTGTTTATTTTTATTTATTTTTTTATTTTATATTGTTTCATATTCTATAGGTATTTAAAAATTACCATATCAATGATTGATGGAAAATATCTATTCCATGTTATGTCTAAGGCATTTGATATTCAGTCAGATAGTGATGTTAAGCTCCACTGCTATGTTATAGAGTGATAATATCATTAAGCTTCTCTTCTGGAGGGTTAACAACTTAAGTTTGCAGACCAAAAAATTAGAGGAAAACAAAGGCTACAAGGATAGCCTTTTTGGCCCTAGACCTTCAAAGAAAATTCTTTAACCTAGATATTAGAAAGCTATTTTTTCTGGTCCCGCATGCCACACTGGTTCCTGTTCCTCTCCCCAAGCCCCTGGGAGCGTGCTAAGCCTTCAGAGTCTGGGTGTGGTAATGGACTCCTTTAATCCCAGCACTGGGGAGGCTGAAAACAAGAGGATCACTATGAGTCTAAGCTGTGTAGCAAGACACTATACCAAATACATAAATGGAAAAAAAAGCAATTTTTATTATACACTTGTATTGTCTTCTGGAAAATTATAGAAATTTTAGAGCATAGAGATTAATGGTTAACTATGTTTATAGCAGCACAATTTGTGATAGCCAAATCTTGAAACAATCAAAATGCCCATCACCTGAAGAATGGATGAAAAAAGTATTTTTATACAATGGAGTATTACTCACCTATAAAGTTCAGCAATGTAAAAAATACTTTGAACAGAGTAGAAAGCATGCTCGGTTATGTTAGTTTTTTGAATTATTTTTCTCTTCTCCAGTGCTGATGTTTCTTGGACTCTCTGGAATGCTCGGAGTATCTGCTTGGCTTTTCCCATTGTCTCTCCACACTGTCCTGATACCTATCTTCTTCACCTTTAGAGCTTGCATGTTTTCTATCCCTCTCTCAACTTTGATCTATCTGATCTTCTAGAATTTTCACTGTCCTGATTTTTGAGTCTGTAATTCTCATTTTCTGAAAAATTCTTTTTCTCTCTCCTCTCTTCTTTCCTGGATCACCATGTCTATTCTCTCAATCCATGTGCATTTCTTGATCTTTGTCACTCCCATACCGATTGTCACTGTTTCCTTTGGCAAGAATACCCCTGTCTCATGTGTGCTATGGGAATCTCTCCAGTTTTGATGTCTTGAACTTTGACTTCTGTGTTTCTCCTGTCTCTCTAGACCTGGTGTCTTAATGCTTTTATTCTGCACTTCTTTTCTCCTGTCTCCTCTCATTTGTTTCTTGGCTCCTGACTGATTTATCTCCATTTTTACTTCTGGTCTTCCACTGTCCTTTCTTTCTCATATCTTCAGCTGAGGCAGAGTGAGGGCTACTGGAAGATGAAGAGCCACTGTCTTCACTGGACAACTCTGAGCTGTTCTCACTGCTGTCAGAGTCAGAGTCTGCAGAGTCAGAATCCAAGGAGGACTGCGAAGACAAAGAGTGCAGCAAAGATTTGTTTTGTTCAACATCTGGAGTCATGATAATTTTTGGAGTATTTTTGAGATGCTCACGCAATTCATCTGTTAAACTACTAAGACTTGTAGAGGTAAAGAAGTTGATGGCAAACCAAGTGTTTCTTGGGTTATCGCAGAGTAATAATCCTTCAAAGAACAGCTGGAGGGTTTCATCCTTTAATCTTACATTCAGTTTAAGAAGACCCATGTATTCACATAGTTCCTGGAAGAATATTTTGATTAAAATTCTACTAAATGATGTAATGGTTTCTTCAGTCAGCTTTGTACATTCAAGAACACTCCAAGGAAGCGAGTCGGTTTATAAGAGGCAAGCAAACATCTTGGCAACGTTCCTCAATTTGTTTGTTTCCAGGCAATGAATATGCTTTCAAAAGATTCCATGTGTTCTTTTTTCACCACAAAAAATCCCCCAGCCAATAACCAAAAAATTATCATATGTCTTTTGCGGGGCACAGCAATCGAGTATCATATTTCAGAGTTGTTTGACTTTCAGGAAATTCCATTTCCAGCAATTTGTGAGCATATTCTTCAAAATTTAAACTTGACTGAATAGCAAGATATACTATACTATATATGATGAAATGAAACTATATTAATTTCTGTCTTATCAGGAACAGTTACTTTTTGTCCTTCATCTTCTTTTCCTTCTTCCCCTACCTCTTCCTCTTCACTACTTCCTGCCTCTTGGTCTATGTTTGAATCACGGTCTCCTCCATCAAGTATTTCTTTCTTAAAAGCTTTGTATTTTTCTTCATTCTCCATAAAATTAGGATCCATCCTGAGCACACTGAGAACATCCTCAGGATTATAGTCATCCTCCAAAGGGAACATATGAGTGAGCTGATTGTCTTCTTCAACAAGGCCAAGTCCTTCTAGAATGACTGGGTAATCCTTGAATCCATCCTTCCATACAGCAAACATCACTTCAATCATATACTGAACTCTTGTCAATTTCAGATTCATGCAGAAGGTTTCAAAGGCATTCAAATATTACGTCAATTCCTGTTGGGGACACTTGTGTTAATTTTTTAACACAATTTTTTCTCAAGGCCACATTCTTTGAGAAAACCAATAGCCACTTAAACACTGTCATCTGTTGGTCTTTCCAACAGCAAAGTGAGCATCTCTAAGTGTGTAACTTCATGTGCCGCATTTTGGTTAATAAGATGTGCTACAAATTTTGAAGAAGTCATACAAAGTTGTTTATCATTTCTTTGACAACCTTTTTGAAAATTAAGAATTAACCTCTTGAGGATTAGTTCTCCTATTTGTGGAAATTTTGAGTTGATAATCACCACCAATGCTACATAGATGTGTGAAGATTGGAGATGCACTCTGCTTGTAAAACAGATCTGGATAGAAGATCTCTCCCTCTGACTATATTTTCTTGAAGAAGCCCTTGGATAATAATACTTAGGTTGGAAATGTTGACTTTGTTGATAAGATCATTGACAGACTTCTTTAAGGCCTTCCAGCTCATCCTCTGGTATGCTAAGCTGTTTTTATCTGTAATCTGGTCTTGCATCATCCTGAGCTTTGCAAGAGG